>PVJD01001720.1:0-245557 GCA_004026545.1 Mormoops blainvillei | reverse complement strand
AGGTCTCCTCTAATGGGGCGCTATGTGTTGGAGGAGGAGGAGGTGGGCTCTGGTGGGCCTTCTCAGCCCCACCTGCCTGCTAGTCTGTCTCAAGAAACACGTGTTGCCGCGTGTGACCAAGTGAATTGGTGTGATTGCTGGTGCTATGTGATCCTGTGCATCTAAGTGTGTCATTCTGCCTGAGTGACTGTGTATCTGTATGTGGGTGGGACTAAGCCTGTGACGTTTGGGACAGTTGACTGTGGGTGGTTGTGCAACTGTCTCTGGCTGTATTGTGTCTGTAAGTGTAGCTGAATGTTTTTGTAGTTTCTTGTCTGTAATTAAAAGCTCGTATAATGGCATTTTGTGTGATTATGTGTTTGTATGGTACTGTGTGTATGACTGGTTTGGTAGTTTTCTCTCTAGGTGTGGCTGTTATCTTTGTGATATGACTAAAATATAAGTGTTTATGTCTGTGATTGTGTATATATGTGTCAGTGTCTTTTACTCTGTGAGCAGTTATATGTAATTATGTACCTGGCTTGACATATGGCTGAGAGAGTGGCTTACTTAGCTAGGTCACTTTTAAGAAGAGTTGTGGCCCTGGCTGGCGTGGCTCGGTTGGTTGGAGCATCGTCCTGTAGACCCAAAGATCTCAGGTCCAATTCTCCATCAGGGCAAACACCCAGTTTGTGGGTTTGATCTCCAGTTGGGGCATGTATGAGACGACAATGTTTCTCACGTTGTTCCCTCTCTCTCTTTCCCTTCCTCTCTCTCTCCAAGCAATGACAAAATGTCTTCAGGTGAAGGTAAAAGAAAAAACAAAAAGAACATTTGTGTAGTTTGAATTTATCTGGGTGCATCATGCTCGACCACATCTGTATCTGAAAGGCACATGACCGACCTCTTGCCATTTGGGGAAAGTGGGGCCAAGAAAGCAAAACAGATTTGGTCGCAGTGGGCCAGGTGCAGAGCAGGGACCAGGCCCTTGCCCACCTAGGAACGCTTCTTCCCACGCAGACACTCTGGGCAGTGTAGTGCGCTGTGCCCCTGAGTGTAATGGGAGTAACTGTGGGATTGTGTCTGAATGTGATCACAGGCCCGCAAGTCCCCAGGTGCCCGGGGTCTGGGTGTCCCTGGACTCTCCCATTTCCTGGGCTCTTATTGTCCTTAACATCAAAATAAAATGGTTTGAATCTTCTTCCTCACACAACAGGAAGTCCATCACTACCCCAAAATATTTGGGATTCTGCATTGCTCACATTCTTCTAGACACCTCTCTTCTCCTGGACCCAGTGACCTCTTTCTACTCCTTCCTTCCTTCCGAAGCTCCCTGCCCTGGACCTGTTGTGGGCACTGGAGTTCTCTACTCCCAGGGAGAAACCCAAATATAGGCCCAGACTTTGCCGCCCTTCAAAGTCCATTATTCCTGCTGGCCGCATCAGATACGAGGCCTTGTCTCCCAGTCAAATGCCTTTCTCTCTGGACCCTTACTCCTGCCCCAACTTTCAGGGCCAAACGTGCCTGCTTAGCACCTTGTCCTAAACCAAGGAGACCTCTCCCTAAGAGACTTTGCTTTCCTCTCCAGACAACCACTTTAATTCCAGCCATTTTGTTTTATTGAGGTAAAACTCACATAACATGAAATGAGCTATTTAAAGTGTACGATTCAGTGGCATTTCGTACATTCACAGTGTTGTGCAGCCACCACCTCTATCCAGTCCAGAGCCTTCCATCACCCCACAAGGAAACCTCATACACATTAGCAGCCACTCCCCATTCCCTCCTCCCCCTAACCCTTGGCAGTCACTAGTCTTTCTGTCTCTATAGATTTTCCTCTTCTGTATATTTCATATAAATAGAATCACGTAATATGGGACTTTTTGCTTTTTGTGACTGGTTTCTTTCACTTGTTTTTCAGGTTCATCCACTTTGTAACATGTATTATAACTTCATCCCTTTTATGGCTGAATAATATTTCCATTGTATGAGTTGAACACATTTTTTTTTTATCCGCTCATCTGAGAATGGACACTTGGGTTGTTTCCACCTTTTGGCAATTGTGAATAGTGCTGCTGGGAATAGTGGTGCACAAGAATTTGTTCGAGTCCCTGTTTTCAGTTCTTGAGCGTATACGTCGGAGTGGAGCTCTGCGATCACCTGATCTAAGTTTAACTTTTTGAAGAATCATCAAACTGCGTTCCACAGTAGCTGCCCCATTTTATATTCCGACCAGCAGGGTACTAGGGTTTCAATTTCTCCACATCCTTGCCAACAATTGTTATATTCCATTTCCCCCCTCTTATTGTCGTCCTGGTTGGTGTGAAGAGATTTTTTTAAAAAAAAAATATAATCTATGTATATAGAGATTTATATCTATATTTTGAAGAGCTGGCTTTTACTTTTTGCCCCCAACCCTTCTGTAGCACATGATAATTTTGTCTTCATTTGTGACGCACACAACCATTCTGGCACACAAATTCCCATTGTGTGTCTGTGGCGATATGTCTATGTCTGGGCAAGGTTGTGTGTCTTTCCCTATCAGGGAGTTTAATTTTCCATGCTGGTTAGTTGTCTGTTTGGATGAGTGCGCCCCCTACAGCTGGACACTGGTATCTGGGCAATTGTGTGACTAATTACTGTGCATACTCTGACAGTGACAGGTGGCTTCTCCACAAAAGGTGGTCGATTTTATGTGGTACTGTGTGTGCCTGTGTCTGTGTCTGATGTTAGCTGTGGGCGTGACTACATCACCGTGAGTTTGTGAATGGTTGTGTGTGGCTGGGTTTTACGCCTTTGTGACTGAGGCTGCATCTGTGTTTGACAGGATTGTGTGGCTACATCTTCTGTAGTTTTGTGACAACATATCCAGGAATCCCCATGTGTCTGTTTAGTTGTAGCTGAATCATGTCAGTGTAACTGTACGGTTGCATGTGATTGGGTAACTCTGTGTGATTATTTCAGCACCTGTCTGGGTAATTGTGAATTCTATGTCTAAGGGATTTGTGACTACAACCTTGTATAACCAAATAGTGTATGCTGTGTCTTCTTGACGGCATGGTCTATGTGATGCACAGGCACCATTATATGTGCAGGGGCTGCATGGTCAGTGTGGCTGAGGTGACCAGGAATTTGTGTCGCTGTGTAATTGCATATTGTGTATTTGTGAACTGTATGTCTATGATGTGTGTTCATGTTGCCCCTACCCTGGGCTCTCAGGGCACCACAGTGGAGGTCCCTGGTGCAGCCACTGGGACCCTGCCCCTACGTGGGACAGAAATCAGACAGCAGCAAGGTTCAGGGCAAGGGCTGGTGTGGGTCTCCTGCAGGTCAGGTGCCCCCTGTGGTCTGGTCCAGTGGGTCCACTCCACCCAGGTGAGAGGGCCAACTTCTCCCCAGAGCCCGCGGCAGTGGCAACCACCTTCAACCTCCAAAAAACCCCACTCTCTGCAGTGCCCCCTAGGGGATCCATGGTAGCCGGTGGAAACTGATCAGCAGGGGTCCCTCCTGCCACTGGGGTCAGACCCTGAGAGTTCATCACCCAGGAAATTTCAGCCAAGCTAAAGCGAAGCCCCAGCTTCTAGCCCTGTTACTCACCAGGGACGGAGCTTTAGCTGTTCTGGGCCCCCACCTGATAGCAGCCTCCAACGTCTGGAGTGCCTGATAATGCTTGGCCTGGCAGGGAGCTTGTGCCAAGTCCCGCCATCAGCATGGTTTTTTCTGTTTTGGGGGGAAGGGAGAGGGCTGCAGGGCCCCAACTGAGGGAGAGGGGGATCTAGAAGCCCCTTCTCAGAATCTCCATTCTGCCTGTTACTCCTTCTCCAGATAGGTAACTTAGAGAAGCCCCCCAAGTCTCTCCTTCTTTGGAAAGCCAATGCCTCACTTTATCCAATGCCTGAACCCCCCAGCCCACTGAGCCCCCAGCCCACAAATAATTGGCTAGCCTTTGGGTACAGGGTCCGTCTTTAAGGCTCTGCCCCAAACAGGCCAAGACAAGGTCTGTTCCCCAGAAATAGCGACCCCCCCACACCCCCCACCTTGCCTGACCCTTATCAGGGGCTGCAGCCAATCAGTTGAGGACAGAGAGGAGCCCTTCAAGGGGCCATTGGAGCCTCAGAGCCCACGAGGCCACAGAGGGAGAGGAGGCCTGAGGCCCTTGGGTGGGAACCAACCAGCCATGGCCACAGCTGACACCACCTTGCCGTCCATCAGTACACTGACCGCCCTAGGCCCCTTTCCAGACACACCGGAAGACTTCCTCAAGGTGAGGCCAGGTGGGGTTTAGGTGGCTGGCTGGGGTCTGTGGCTGCAGTCACAGAGCTTAGGGATCAGGTCTGCATCTAGGCCGGGAATCCAAAGACCTGACCGAGCCTGAGGGTTCTCAGCCTGGTCCAGGGTCTGAGTGTGGCCTAAAGGCCCATTTCTGTCTTGGAAAACTGCGGCTCAAAGCTGAACGCCGTGGGGGTCTGGCCTCAGTAAGACAACCCCAGGCATCAGAGGGAAGAACAAAGCTTTCTGGGGGACACCCAAGAATTAATCTTGGGAATTGATCTTGTTGGGGGACTGGGAAGGAGCTGGAGATTCTGGGGGGAAATTGAGGCAAGGCTGCCCTCCCCCGCCCCCCTTCCATTCTTGGCTTTGCCACCCCTTCCCCCATGCCTGAGTTAGGCTCCAGATAATGTAAGTCTTATCTCCTGTTACCAGCCAGACCCTATCCGACTTCTGTCCCTGAAGCTGCGGGCCGGGGGTGGGGGTGGTGGGAGACAGCGGATGGACGGCAGTGTGAGGGACTGGGACAGACATCACAGACAAGCAAAAAGACCCCTTTCGGGAGCCTCTGTGCAGGGTACCCCTGGTGACCACTGCAGCCTCACGCTACCGGCTCTTCCGCAGTGGTGGCGCTTTGAGGAGGCGCAGGGCTTGGGCCCGGGTCCCCCGGACCCCACCCGGCCGCTCCTCCATGTGAGGCCAAAGTTGGAGGACGCTCCTGGAGAGGAAGAAGACGACGACAGGAACGCGGCCACTGCCTGGGACCTGGATCTCTTCCTCACCAACCTGCCGTGCCCAGAGCCGGGCGGCGTGCTTCAGACCTGCGCTCCGGCGCCGGACGAAGGTCCCGGGACGCAATTCCCACCGCAGCCCGAGACCCTGGGTGCGCATGGGGGCGGCCTGGGGCTGGTGGCTGGGCTCTTGGGTCCCGAGGAGCACCCGGGCTGGGCGCGCCCGACCCCAAGAGCCCCAGCCCCTGACTCCTTCGTGAACCCAGCCCTGGTCCCGGCCCCTGAGCCCAAGGCGCTGCCGCTGCAGCCGGTGTACCCAGGGCCGGGTGTGAGCTCCTCCGGCAGCTACTTTCCGCGGACCCCGCTTTCAGTGCCTGCGGCGTCCGGCTCCCACTATGGGCTGCTGTCCGGGTACCCAGCGCTGTACCCGGCCCAGCAGTACCAAGGTCACTTCCAGCTCTTCCGTGGTGTCCCAGCGCCTGCATCCAGCTCCGCCGCGCCCCCCTCCTTCCTGAATTGTCTGGGACCCGGAATGGCGGGTGCGGGACTCGGGGTAACCTCAGGAGACTCAAGAGAGGCCGCGGAGACCGCGCCATCCAAGCGCAGCCGACGCTCATGGGCGCGAAGGAGGCAGGCGGCGCACACGTGCACGCACCCGGGCTGCGGCAAGAGCTACACCAAGAGCTCGCACCTGAAGGCGCATCTACGGACGCACACAGGTGAGGCAAGCGGGGCTCCGGCTCGGGCTCCGAGGCGGTACTTCGCGAGCAGAGAGTGGCCGGGGAGCGCAAAACGAGATCAAGGGGAGGGGATAGAGGAGAAGGCCCAGCCCAGGGGGCGGACCCGAAATGACAGAGGGGTGGAGCTAAAGCAGTATCTCAGAACAAGGGGAGTGACAGAGGCAGCTGGGAGCTGACCTGGATCCTAAGAGGCAGGGCTAGGGGACAGGTAGCAGTGTGGGAGACGAGTGGGGGAAGAGAGAGGACCTGGAAGTTATGACGGGTAAGATCAGGGTCCGAACCTAGTAGCTGAAAGCCTGGCAAGTGGTGTAGGGGGCGGAGCTAGAGGAGGGACTGCAGGGAGGGGCCAAGCTAGGCAAGCCAGGGACCGCTCCAAAGACACAGGGTTCAGGTTTGTCGCAAGCCGGGAGCGGAGTTAGGGGCTCAGGGACAGTAGCCAGGAGAATATCGAGTAGGCTGTTTGCATAAAGGCTGAGCCAGACTGTAGGGGCCACGTCTGCAGCTCAAGAGGGGAGATACGGGGACAGAACCAATTTCATGTGTCCATATGCAGAGTAGGTTCCAGGAGGATAAGGAGAAATAGCTTGAAAACCGAGAAGAGGGGGTCACAAGAAAAGCCGGATCTCAAGGAGAGGAAGACCGAGGAGGGGCCGTGGAATAGAGCTGGGGAGGAGGAAGAGTAAGGCCTATGATTTAGGGCAGTGATTTTCAAGCTTTTTCATCTCATGGCACACAAACTAATTACTAAAATTCTGTGGCATACCAAAAAAAAATTTTTTTTTTTGCGGATCTGACAAAAATATGTATAATTCGGATTGATTTACACAATAATAATAACCTACACTTTTTGCGCCAAAGTGACTTTTTTAAGAAAAACGGGTGCCCATACTTTTATATAAAGATTTCTGGTACCAAGAATTAACCAGTCAGGCACAACCTTATTATGGGACCAATAAGATGCAACTCTATTATGTGACCTACACGTTTATGGTTCAGGACAGAGTATTCACGCTGGGTGGCTACTGTTGTCTTGGCCATTGTTATTTTTTAAATTTGACAATCTAAGGGAAAAGTCAGTGCCCCTGACTAAAATAGTTAGGCATTGTATGTTTTTAAAAGTCTTGTAGCACACCGGTTGAAAATTGCTACTTTAGTGGTCCGCATGAGGGTAGGTCCAGGTGTAGCGTGAGAGCGTAATCATGGCAGGCAGGGCCTGGAGCACCAGGTGGATTTCGGGAATCTAAGGATCAAGGCAAGGAGCAGGGTTGGGCAGCAGCTGGGGGGTCCCCTGGAGCAAGGGTGGGGCTGAACCATAGGGGACAGGGCCAAAGGATGAGGGTTGGCCATCTTTAGGATGCAGGGACATGGTACCAGGGCACAGGGAGTGTGACAGTGGTGTAGGGGATGTGACTTAGGCCCAGGAAATGAAAACAGGCATGGTGCCAAATGCAGCTACAGAGCCGGAAGAGTCGGGGTCGCAGAGGGCGGGACCTGGGTGCACTCCCCTGAGAGTGAGCGCCTCCTTAATTTTCGCGCTTGAGGCGCCTCTCTTGCCTACTCTAGCACAAGTCAAGGCTGAGCAAAAGAGTATGGCCAGATGCAATGGCGGCCCCGGGGGCGGGGGGTGAGGGCGGACAACGGCACTCACAGTTTCCTCGCCTTCCAGGGGAGAAGCCATACGCCTGCACGTGGGACGGCTGCGGCTGGCGGTTCGCGCGCTCGGACGAGCTGACCCGCCACTACCGGAAACATACCGGACAGCGCCCCTTCCGCTGCCAGCTCTGTCCGCGCGCTTTTTCGCGCTCGGATCACCTGGCCTTGCACATGAAGCGTCACCTTTGAGCCACTCCCGAACCCTCCCTGCCCCTGACATTTGGACCTTCTCCGGGACTGGGGATGGAACAACAGCGGGTCCACGCAGGGTGGTTTCCCCTCGGATGGACCCTTGCACGGACACTCGGCCCCACAGATCTCCCGAAAGATCAAGGGCTGGCCCATAGACCTGGGGGAGCCTCCGACATGTCCCCAGCCACAAGGAGCCACACAGAGGCTTCCTTAGGGTCATGCAGACCCAGAGAGACAGGCCTCCAAATAAATGGACTCAGATGAACACTCAGACACTTCGGACTGAGACAGACCCTTAGAAAGCTGGACTCTCAGACCAGCTCACAGGCGGTCCTGGACAGCGGGAGGGGTTATGTGGTGAGGCTTCTCAGAGACCCTGGGTCTAAAGGGGTCTTCCCACGGAAACTTCTGAAGCTCCGCATAGTGGCTGGCATCTGCTGTGAATGGTTATGGGTCCTGTAACAATAACAATCCCCCTCCTAGATAAAGCTTCAGCTGTGGTATGACTTTTGTGAGTTTTGGGTGCTGAAAGATGGGAGGAAGCTGTAACTCCACAGGTGATTTGGAGGGGGCGTGGTATACCCTCACACTCATCTGCTAAACCTCAGCGACCACCCCCCCTCGGGTAATACAGACCTTGCTGCCCCTCCTCCCCTTCCCCAAAATAAGGCTACATCCCCCTTGCCTTCTACCCTGATCCTCAGGGACATTCACAGGTATCGTCCCCCTCTATTTATGGACCCTCAGCCCGGCCCCATAACCACAGCACGCTTCGTTCTGCCATGATCCAAATTGATCATTTGGCCAGCTCAGGGGGCGGCCGGGAAAACATGCAGAATGAAAAGGGAGAGGACAAGGAGCACAAACACTCCTTAAGAGAGCCAAAGTCCCAAGACTTGGACCTCGGGGAAAGCTGGAGAGGAAAAACCCAAATTTGCGCCTCACCCAGAAGCCGAAGGCGGAGCAGGGTCCCGCAGGAGAGTGGATTGTGATTAGCCAGAATCCGAAGAGACAGAGGCGGAGCCTAGCAGAGGGACAGAGCGGTGATTGGAGAGGAGTCGGAGGCGGGACAGGGAAACCACTTAGCCATAAAAGGGAGTGGTCTGGGTCAAGTCAGAGGGTGGAGCTTATCAAGGGTCGAATCCACTGGAAGTAGGAAGCAACCGTAGGCTGGCCAGGTGGAGGCAGTACCTACGGGGAGTGACTGCCTAAAAGGAAGCCCCAACCCCGGAGGACCCAGGATTGTCTTTTCAAAGCTCTTCTTGCCTGGGGTTGGGGTGGAGTTGGGGGGAGAGCGGCGGGCGGGACTTTCCATCTGATGAGGTCCCGCCCTAGGTTCCCAGAAGGATTTGGGGAAATGAAAGTTACCGGGAGTCAGGCCTGGCCCGACTCGTGATCTAGCACCCCGCGATCCCAGCACAGATTCCTCTCCTCCAGTCCCATGGCTGCACTGAGCCCGCTGCTCCTGGCTACACTTTTATGGGCTCCTGCAGGGACCCTGACCTGCTACGGTGACTCGGGGCAGCCTGTAGACTGGTGAGTGCGCAGGCGCCGAATCCCCCGGAGCCGGACCCGGGATTGCTCTCTTCCTCGGGGAAGCTTTTTCTCCCCTTTCCTCCATTTCTGTGCATTCCCCTACCTCCAGGTTCGTCGTCTACAAGTTGCCCGCCCACAGCGGGCCGGGGGCTGGGGCTCAAACGGGGTTGCAGTACAAGTACTTGGATGAGGGCTCGGGCGGCTGGATCGACGGCGCGAGGTCCATCGATAGCGTGGAGGGAGCCGTAGGCCGCAGCTTGCTGCCGCTGTACAAGAACACCAGCCAGGTGAAGGGTCGAGGTGTGGGCAGAACCTGCGGTGGGACTCTAGGGAGGGGCCCGGCCCTGGGGAAAAACTTCACGTCGCCTTATCCATCCTCCCCAGTTAGCCTATCTACTTTACAATGACCAACCGCCTAGGGACTACAGGACTCAGAACTCTTCTAACCGAGGGCATACGAAGGGTGAGTCTGGAACTGGAGGCAGATGAAAGGCCCTGGTCTCCTTATGCATTTTCCCTAGCTAACTTCTGACCTGCGGGGGGTAGGAAGGCAGCTCCTCATCTTTTATAAATGTTATCCTTTCTCTGGACTGTGACGATGGTGGGATGCGGAAAGAGTAAAGCAATTGTCCAGACACTGCCCATACCCTCTCCAGGCTCCCTGCAAACTCAGGATGTTCCTGATTGCGTATGTGTTTGTTGAGGATGCCGTGAGCAGCTCCCTGATCCAGTCTTTTGGTTCAGGTGTGCTACTTCTGGACGAAGAAGGGGGCTTCTGGCTGGTCCACAGCGTTCCCGGGTTTCCTATGCGTACAGATGCATACAGATGGCCTCTTCAGGCCCAAAAATATGGGCAGACCCTGCTCTGCATGTCTTTTCCCTTCGACCAGTTCTCAAAGATTGGTAAGTGGGGACAAGGAGGCAGGGTGACTCCGATTCCCAGACCAGATTGTGGAACTGTCCTTGCCCTCCAGGCCAACAGCTGAGCTACACCTACCCCCAGGTGTATGACTACAAGCTGGAAGGGGTCTTCATCAAGAAATTACCCAACCTGAAGGAAGCGATCGAGGGCCACCATGTTCACCAAGAACCCTGGAACAGCAGTGTGACACTCACATCAAAGGCAGGGGCCGCCTTCCACAGCTTTGCCAAATTTGGAAAGTTTGGAGATGGTGAGCCCTGAGGCTGTGGGTTAAAGAACGCTTTCTCTGCCATGGTGGTGTCAGTCATGTCCATGGCTGAGGGGAGGTCAAAGATAGGAACATGGACTGGAATACTTTGAGAGCCATCAACACGTGAGAGGCAGACAGATAACCAACAGACCTGGGCTCAGCGACTGGTTTCTGGCTGTATGGTGCATGATTTAACTGGACTTTCGGTTTACCCACCTGAAAAAAATGCGTGTGCTAACCTCTACTGTAAAGGGTTGTTGTTAATGAAGTGACACCTGTAAAGTATTTAGTAAGGGCTGTTAGTAGCGATGTTGGTATTCCTCAGGAGATTGGGGCAGAAGCCTCGGGATTCCCTAGCAGCAACTCTGACCCTGTCCGTGCCCTCTTCTGCCCTCTGCAGACCTGTACTCTGGCTGGTTGGCAGAAGCCCTCGACAGCAACCTGCAGGTCCAGTTCTGGCAACACTCTGGTGGCATTCTGCCCTCCAACTGCTCCGGGGCCCGGCAAGTCCTCGACGTGACCCAGATAGCCTTCCCCGAGCCAGCTGGGCCCACCTTCAGTACCACAGAAGACCACTCCAAGTGGTGTGTAGCCCCAGAAGGGCCCTGGGCCTGTGTGGGTGACATGAATCGAAACTGTGGAGAGATGCATCGAGGTGGGGGCACAGTGTGTACCCAGCTGCCTGCCTTCTGGAAGGCATTCCGGCCTCTGGTGAAGGCCTGGGAGCCCTGTGAGGAGGAGAGTAGTATCTTGTCTCCAGGAAGTCCAGCAGAGCATATAGGAGCTAACGCTTAGGAGCCAATTTGAACTGCAGTTTAAACCCCAGTTTAGTCCCGTCCTAATTGCGTGACCTTAACTATGTGCCTGAACCTGTGGCTTGGTCTACTTATTTGCAAAATAGGAACCACCACACCTGACTCAGGATTTGTGAGGAATAAAAGGAAACTGGCAGACGGAGCTGTTAGCCTTTTCTTCAGGTAGGCACTGGGACTCAGGACAGCATTGCAGCTTGAGGGTCTGGGCGCAGCTGGCTCATAGGGAGGGCCACGAGGAAAGGCCCACATAAGACTCACCGTCCCTCTCTGTGGTTTGGAGATCTGCCGCCCAGCAAGCGGACAGGCAAGGGAACTGAAACCTTGCCTTGCCAGGGGGAAGGGGCAAGCCCCAGAAAGCTCACGAAGCACAGACGCACTTTATTTATATGTGTACATATGTATACAGGCGGCTGTACAGTGCAGGACCAGTGGCCCCTCAGCTATGGGCCAGGGGGTGTGGGACAGGATGCCCCTTTGGTCAGGCCTACAGGGGGCACAGCTTCAGCAGGGTACCTGGAAGTGAGCCCCACCTCAGCCTTAGTGGTAGGGACAAGAAGGGGAGCAGGTGAGGCTGGGACCCCTGTGCTGCTTGATGCACTTTTCATAGGGGCTGGAGAAGGGGTCTGGGGGCCCGGGGAGAGCTTGGGGGAGGTGGGCTTGGGGCAAGGCCCGCTCAGCGTGGTCCGCTCCTGCACCACCTCCAGCACCCAGCGTTCCGGGTCTCGGGGGACCTCTGGTGAGGGAGGCGCTATGGGTATGGGTCCCTGCAACCCTTTACAGTCTGAGACTGAAGGCTGAGGCACCTCCACCTTGGCCCCAGACCGCTCAGGCTCTACGACAATGGGCACTGGGGGCGTGCCCACCTCACCCGAGCTGCTGCGCCGGCCCGTCTCATGTTCTTGTACGGGGCTCAGTGTGGCCTTGGCGACGGTCCTGGCCGCCCCGCCCACGCCATCCTCGGTCTGCACGCTCTGGTGTCGCGTGCTGCTGGCGTCCCGCTCCAGGGTCCGGCCACCGGGAGCTGTCGCACGGGCCTGGGTGCAGCCCTCCACACCGCCAGGGGATTCTTCTTTACCCGGGAGGGCGCCCTCAGGAAGCAGCGGGTCCACGCCCAGGCTGAGAGGCGACTCCTGGCGGCCCAGGCGGCGGACAGCAACCTGCCGGGTCATGCCAGGCCCCTCGACAGGGGGCGTCTCGCCATCAGACTCTGCCAGGCTATGCAAGGCCAGCTCACCGTGGAAGTCCTTACGGAAATCAGGGTGGCCCACCTCGAGGCTGTGTTTGCGCAGCGCGCCCTTCTTGTCAGCGCCAAGTGAGGCTCCCAGCTTCTCTGCGGACTGCACGCGTTTGAGGAGCGGCGAGCGCGGAGGCTCTGCACTCTTGGGGCGCGGGCGCACCACCGGTGGTGATGAGTGCAGCTTGGCCGGGAAGCTCTGTGTTGTGTGCGAACTGCCCACCGTGTGGCCAGGCAGCGGTGGCGGCGATGCCTGTGTAGGGGATGGTGTGTGCGCCAGCGGCGACAGCGGGATGTTACCGGCCGACTTGCAGCGCGCAGAGCGGTACTGGCGGTGCAGCTTCGGTGACAAGCCGTGCAGCGTGCTGGGTCGGATGTGGTGCGACGCAGATGATGCCGGCGAGTTAGGCGTGCTCGAGGCTGGCGAGCTGCTTTGGGATGAGGCACCTGTGGGTGGGCAAGAGGGGATGTTGCACACACGGCAGGAACCTCCAAGGGACCTGTCCCCTGCCACCCAGCACTTGGCCCAGTGTAGGGAGAGAGCTTACCTAGGTAGGCGGAGTCGGGTGTGGAGCGGTAGCTGTGGGTGGGTGAGCGTGCTGGCAGCCCGTGGGTGGGCGAGCCTGGGAGGCTGTCGCTGGACGACAGCGAACGGTTCAGCGAGGACAGCGAGCGGCTAGTATGCAGCAAATTCGACTGCTTTGTGATCTTGCGGAAGAGGGAGCTGCGCTTCTTGCTGGGGGACAAGGAGACAGCCATCTACCTAAGACCTAACTCCAGAACTCCTGGCTCCTCCAACTTCAGCCCCTGGGACCGCCCACTCCTCTGGCTCCTCCCTTTCAGCTATAGTTACAACACACCAAAACCAAAAGAACTTCCCACAGATCTGGTCCGCTTGGCTCCTCCCACCTCAGGCCCCACTCATTCCTTGCTGGCCACTCGCAGTCCAAGCTAGAGACACCCATCAAAGCAGAAACCAACATTTTTATGGTCCTGCCCACCTCTCTGACCCCGCCCCCTCCGGCTACATCCCACCTATCAGAGTGGGAAAGAAGAAGTTCACCTGACTCGGTTGAGTCTGTCTCCTCTCACTTAAATCCCCACTCACAGTTTGTCCAGGCCAAACCCACTGGTCAAAACAGAACACTCTCCTGGCCCAATCTACCTCTCCTAGCTCCTATCACCTTTAAGAAAAGAAATTATTTTAATTTGCCCAGTCTTGCCTAGCCTGCTCATTCCAGATAGAAATCCCTACTCCTGACCCTTCCCAGTTGTCTAAACACATCCAACAGCAAAAGACCACCTCCTGAACTGCGCCCTAATCCATATCTTCTGGCCCTACCCACCTGCCCAGGACACTCCCACAGTGCTCTTCTTTCAGCCCAGGAGCCTGGCACAGCTTCCTTCCCCGGGTCCTTCCTCCCACTTTCCCCGCTCCTCGTTCTTTGTCCTCTTGTTTTCGCTCTTTACTCGGTGGCTCCCACGCTTCCTTCTCCTGTTCTCACCTGTGGCCCTCCTGTTTTAGCCCTCCCACTGTGCAAAAACTGGAGTATTGCCTTAGCCTGCTGTGTATAGTCCCACCCACCTCTCCTGGCCTTCCTTGGCTGAGGGTCTCCGGTTCCTCCGAGCCATTTTGGCCTTGTAGCTGCTGCGCCTTGCCGGGCCGATGCGAATGGAGGTATTTTCAAAGGGTGTCGTGGTCACTGCCACCTTGTTGCCACTCTGGGGGAGGAAAGGAGGCAAATGCTCTGTTGGAGGCTGTTCAGGAAGCTCCAGTCACCAGGACCTCCTCTTCCCTCCGCCCTTCACCAGGGTGCACCCTCCCTTGCACTCACCTTGAGGATCAGCTCCACGACCTCAGGATGCACCATACCATGCACAGGCTCACCATTCACGTGGGTGATGAGGTCTCCGGCACAGAGCCCTGCCTCCTGGGCTGGGCCCCCCTCCTCCACGTGCTGGGGACAGGGCAGCACACAGGGCAGGGTTAACAGGATCAGTAACAAGGAAGCTCCATAAGCTCATGTGCCAGACACCTAGCGCTGCATGCACTGCAGTCCTTATGAAATAGTAATTACTCTTCCCAGTTTGCAACTAAAGAAACTGAAGTTCAGAGAGGGAAGGGACATCACGGGTCACAGGAGTCTCATCTAGGCTTCCTGGATCCAGAGACTGAGCTGTCTCTCACCCCTGGGGGTTAAGGGGGAGGGGCTGCTCTCCCCCCACCCCCCAGCTGGTAACACAGACCCGCCCATGAGTGCTCACCCAGACAATGTGATGGACACTGTAGACATCCGAGTCACCCATGTAGACACGAATGGCTCGCAGTGTGAAACCATACTTCTTGCCAGAGCGTTGGATGGTAATAGGGGAACGGAGCCCACTGACAGCTGGTGAGTAGTCCCGGCTGGGCGAGGAGTCCCTCGAAGACGGGTTGGAGGAGAGAGATCGTGGGGACATGGGGCTGGCCAGGGGTGAGCTTCCATGGGGGTCCACTGTAGACACAGAACCATGGTCAGAGGTCAGGGCCAGCAGTCACAGCTCTCCCTGTATCTGTTCCTCCCTCCTTCCTAGTCAAAGTCCCAGGCCTCTCATTGGTCCACCCCAATGCCAGTTGCTGTGGACAGGAAAAAAGGCAGTGTTTTAATTGGCCTGTCTTGGCACAAATGAGAGCCCTTTCCCTGCCAGGTGGGGCCCGGCATCACCTGCAGGAATCATGACAGACAAGGCAGTTGCCGAGGCCGACTTGATGACTTTGCCCCCGGTTCGAGAAGGCCGCTTCTCCACCGCGGGGTCCCCTGACAGCTGCTGATGCCGAGCCCGGCGCAGAACCAGGTCATTGGTGGCCCTTGGGCCTGATGGGTCTCCATCCTTAGAAGGTGGGCAGAGGTCGCCGGGGCGTGGTCGATCAGCTGCAACAGAGCAGGTGGGTTAGGAGTCAGTCCACGGTCATGGACTTTTTGTATGTGTTCACTCTGACTGGAATGCTTTTCCCACTTCTCACGCTTGTTGGAATGTGACTTTCCTGAGAGCAAGTAACATGCACCTGGCACAGCTCCTGATACAGAGAAGTGCTCCGATACGTTTGTTGACTGACTGAGAATGGCATGCAGGGTTTTCCTCATGTTGATGAGAACCCAGATTGGAGTGTGTAAAATATATGAGATCTTGCATAAACAGTACCAGTCTCATTGTAATGCTCAATATATGGCCACTGGGGAACTAGGGAAGGCAGCTGGAGGGGCACTCACTGGCTTCGGGGTCGCAGGCGCTGGCGGTGCCATCTCCTTGAGTTGCCTCTTTGGGGACCCGGCCATCCAGGGAGCCTGGGGGATCGGAACTGGGCCGGGGAGGTCTGCGCAGCCGGGCCTCATCCTCATCCTCTTGGGGGGCGCTGAAGCGGCTGGGCTCCAGAAGCGCCGAGAAACGGCGGCGTGCACCCAACGGCGGACTGGCCTCCCCCTCCAGGAAGCTGGCCTCTGAGGCTGAGAAGCGCTTGCTGCTGAAAGGGGGCGTGGTCAGAGGCGACACGCCCCTTCATCCCCGCTCCCCAAACACAGCCCTGCCCCTGCTCACATCTCTGGGGAGCCCCCTCTCCAGCTCTTCTCGCGCAGGGTCAGGCTCCCCAGGCCCTCCCGCTTGCCGGCCACCTTCTCCTCTAGACCCTTGGTGCTCGGTTCCCGCTTGCTGCCCCCCGCCGCCGCCACGGGGGTCTTGGGCTCATGCTGCGAGAGCTGCTCCATACTGCTATAGACCTGAAAGGGAGGGTGAGTAGTGCTGGGAGGCAAGTACCGCCCCCAGGTTCCGCCTTCTCTCCGGAACAAATAGGCTTCCTGCCTCTGAATATGCTCCGCCCACCCAAGGCTGGGCCCTGCCCTACTCTGGATTGTCCCGCAACCACCTACAATTTTTCAGCGCCGACCCCACCCCACCCAATTAGGCCTTGCCTTATTCTAGATTTTGTCCGTATCTTGAATTTGCCTTTTCCTGCCCCACTTCCCAAGCTCCACGCAATCATGTGTACCCCAGGCTGGGCCCTGCCCCCCCACTACCTGTTGCTCCTCGATGCGAGATCTTGTGCACACTTGCCCCGGGCCCCTGCTCATCCTCTCCACCCCAAGGTCCTGAGCCCACTTCATCTAGACCTAGCTCCGCCCCACTGTGAGTCCTCACTGCCGCAACTGTCCAGATTGTTAGATTCCACCCAATTGTCAAAGGCAAACCCCCAGAATCCTGCCCCCCAGTAACTTTCCCAGCCTGAAACCTCGGGCCTGGGACGCTGATTCCCCCAATCTCTTCAGCTTCTTCAGCCACTCAGGCCCACCTCCATTACCCTCTTGGAGACAAAGATCTTCCCCACCCCCCCAACCCCGCCCAGGTCCCGCCTCCCGACCTCTCCCGGCCTTCCCCAGGCCTGACTCCACCCCTAGCCCAGCCTTGGCTCACTTTGCTGAAGCGCGGGGAGCATGAGGAAAACTGCCGAATCTCCACAGGCTCCTCCTCCGTCGTGTCATCCTCATCATAAGAGTTCACGTGGTGATACCTATCTGAGCGGGCTGGGGGTGGGGGGTGGGACGTGACCAAGGACAAGGGTCCACTCCTCAGATCACACCCTTACAAGAACCATGTCCTGGTTCAAGCCAGGGCTGCAGGCCCTGCCACCTGTCCCAATCTAGGATCTGATTCGAGCCTGGCGACCAGGCTGGGCTCCTGCCCAACTCCCAGAGGCTCCATTTGACCCGCCTCCAGAGGCCACACCCCCAGGCCCCACCTATGATACTCTCCACCTTGGCTCCACTTGGGCCAGCCCATGCCCCTGCCTCAGTTCTGGGTCCTAGCACCCTACATCCTGACCCAAGCCCAACTCCAGAACTCACCTCTCTGTCCAGGCCCCGCCTCTATCCCAATCTCCTTTCCTACCAACTCAGACTGAGTCCCGCCCCTGTGCCAGGCCGCCCTCCCTCCATCCTTCTCCTCTCTCTGGGAGGCTGGTCTTCTAGCCTGGTGGGCTCCAGCCCAGGACTTGCCCTAGGCCCCTCTCATCAGAATACACCCCCTTTCCCAGCTCACTGTCAAAGTAGCTGGTGTCGTCCTCAGACTCCAGGTGGGGGATGAACTCGGCCTTCTGCCTCAGCAGCCCTGTCCAGTCCAGGTCTCGAAAAAAACTGTGCTGCTTCACCTCAAAGGCACCCCCTGGGGAGGAAGGGGCGGATGGGGGCCGGGAGAGAATTCCAGCAACAGCTGATGGCCAGCTCAGGAGCCCGGCCACCCACCCCTCTCTTCCACCCCTGGGTCACAGAACTTGGAGTCCAGCCCTCAGCTTCTCTATACAGCAGACCCCTTACCTGCCCCAAGCCGAACCAGGGGGTTGGTCTGCAGGAGGCTGGATATCAGGAGCTGGGCATCTGTGGGCAGGGCTTCGTCTCCTTCGGGCCACAGGATGTCATCTGCAGAGCAAGGTGGGGCTAGGGGTCACTTGTGGAGTCCAGGAGACCCTGGGTCAGCCCATGGCCCCACGGCCCCCACCTGCCCATTGAGTAGGCACGCACCACTGATGACCTGTCCGAATAGCTCTTCGGGCGTGTCTCCGAAGAAGGGCACACAGCCCACCAGGAACTCGTAGAGAATGATGCCCATGGCCCACCAGTCCACTGGCTTGCCGTAGCCCTGGCGCAGGATGACCTCGGGTGCGATGTACTCTGGGGTCCCGCATACCTGGGGGCAGGCCATCAGCCTGCACCCTGGCCACAGGAAGGGCCTCAAGGGGAAGCTGCACCCTCACCACTCCCTGGGCCCCACGGTCCTGCTGAACAACTCCCCGCACCGTGACCCCCACACCTGCAACACACACCTGTTTGTCCAAGAACTCCCGGGCATCCTTCTCGATGTGGCCCTCATACAGGTTAGTAGTGAGGCTCATGAGCCCCATTTTGGAGAGGCCAAAATCTGTGAGCTTGATGTGGCCCATGGAGGTGATGAGGAGGCTGCAAACCCAAGCGCAGGTCTCAGAGGCGAGGCCTGCCCGCTTCCCTCCTGGCCCTGCCACGTCAGTGCCTCCAGAACGGCACAGAGGGTGTGATCGGAAAGGTCAGGACTCACTTGTCAGGCTTGAGGTCACGGTGCACAATGCCATAGTTGTGCAAGTACTCGAGCGCCAGCACCGTCTCGGCAAAGTACATGCGGGCCATCTCCACGGGCAGTGCCCCGATGTTCTTCAGGAGCGTGGCACAGTCCCCCCCTGTGTGTGAAGCAGGCCCATGTAAAGCCAGAGCTGAGCACTCAGCATGCTCTACAGCACCAAGTCCTCGCCTCACATCACCGTTATTTTATAGCTAAAGAAAACCGAGGCACCGATAGGGGCCTCCCTCTCCCCAGGTCGCAGAGGGAGAGCCTTCTACCAGGCTCCTGTCATCCTCTTAACCACCCTCCAAAGTCAGTTTGATTTGAGACTCAGACAGAGGTTGGATCATGCAGGGAGTTGCTGGTGGAGATGAGGTTTGGTGGGCACCAAAGGCTGCCTGATTATCAGATGAGTCTGGAAGTGCTGCCCTTGATCTCCTGGAGTCTGAATCTTGAGAGTCTGGGGCCTTAAAATGCAGATTTCTGGCCCCCGCCAGGTTTACTGTGATCATTAGGATCCCGCAATATGCATTCCTCCTTCTTCTTACAGGAACCAGATTTGCTTCCAAGTGTAGTAGCTAACCCAAGCTGCTCGGCCCTCCAACTTGTCACTTATTTCTCTCACATAGATTGCTAAGCTAACAGGATGTAGGTTGGGATCTGCTGGGTGGGAACGTCGCTATATCAAGGCCTAAGTATAACTTTGATTCATTCACACTGGACAGCAACTGTCATGTTGGCTGTTGTCCTTTTTTAATTTGGCAATCTAAGGAAAAAGAGGTCGGTGCCCCTGACTAAATAGTCAAGTGTTATTGCATGTTTTAAAAATTCTTGCAGCCCACCAGTCGAAAATCGCTGCCTCAGAATCCAGGTGCCCTCTCACCTGAGGCCTGGTGCTTGGGTTCCCTCTTCCAGGTATAGTGCATGCCTCGGAGTGACCCCCTGTCCCTCCAGATTCCTACGGCCTTCTGGAACCTTAAAGTCCCTATTACCATCCTCACTATATGAAACAGCCTGATCGCCTTTGGCTTGTTTTGCTTATTTATTGTCTGTCTACCCAGAACATGGCCTCCACGAGGGAGAGGTGTGTGTATCTAGTGTCCAGTGCAAAACCAGTGCCTAGAACAGAATGTGGCATAAGCGAGGCAATGAAGGGATCTCCTTTGAATGAATGGGTGGTTGGCTAAGGCTTAGGGGTGGCATAGCTGTAGCCCCTGAGATCATGTGTGTGTCCTAATAACCATAGTATGCTTGTGTTTGGGCAATGATGTGTTAATATTTGGATGACTATAAGCATGGATGGATGGATGGATGGATGGATAGATGGATGGTAAAGAGATAGATAAACTGCTGGATGAATTGTGGATGAATGGATAGATATAGCTAGATGAGATGGCTGCTAGAATGGAGGTTTAGATGAATGAATTAAAATGTAGATAGTAAATGGATGGATGGATGGGTAATTGATTAATAAATAGATATAGGTATTGGTAGATGGATGGATGGTGAGTAGGTGGGTGAGCAAATTGATGAATGAATGGCTAGATGTAAAAAGAGGTGGATGAATGAAAAATAGATGTGCAACGCAGGGTGAACTCTAATATAAACTATGGACTTTAGTTAACAATGTATCAATACTGGTTCATAGATTGTAACAAATGTACCACACTAATGCAAGATGTAAATGATGGGGAGACTGGGGGGGAGGTAGTAGGTGTGTGGGAACTCAATGTACTTTCCAATCGATTTTTTCTGTAAACCTAGAACTACTCTAAAAAATGAAGTCTATTTTTTTTTTAATAATAGATGTATAATGGATAAACGGATGGAGGGAAAAACATGGGTTAACAAATGAATAGATGGAAGAATAGGTGGATGGATGGATAACTGGATGGGTGTATCTATACAGGATGAAATGAAAACAGGTAGATAAACTAAGAGATGGCTGGATAGAAACAGGCAGATGAAATGGGTGAGCAACGACTGGATGGAGAAACGGGTGGATAGTCAATGCGATGACGCGGCTCAGGCAGGCTACCCTGACCCGCATGCACTCCCCCGTCTTCTCTGCAGCCCTGCAGGCAGCCACACCTTCCACATATTCCATGACCATGCAGAGGTGGCGCCGGGTCTCGAAGGAGCAGAACATGCTGACCACAAAGGGGTTCTCGGCGAAGGTAAGGATGTCGCGCTCCACGAAGGCCTGCTGGATCTGGTTGCGCAGGATCAGGTTCTGCTTGTTGATCTTTTTCATTGCGAAGCGCTGCCGGGTGTCCCGGTGCCGCACCAGGTAGACTGCGCTGCAGGGGGAGAGAGCGAGGACCGGCCATCACCTCCGAGACGCCCGGCCTCCGCTACCCTCCCCCCGCCAGAGCCCCGGGTGGCTCACCCGTAAGCACCATTGCTTATGAGCTTGATGGTATCAAAGTCATTCTCTCCGGGTGGTTTCTTAGCCTTTGTGGTGCTGCTGCGGCCCTGCAGGGGAAAGACGGAGACCACCACCGTCATCATGATAAGATTGGGACTCCTTCCCTGGCTGCTGTGGCTCAGTGGATTGAGCGCCGCCCTGTGAACCAAAGGGTTGCCGGTTCGAATCCGGGTCAGGGCACATGCCTGTGTTAGGGGCTGGGTTCCTGGTGGGGGGGCATGTGAGAAGCGACCACGCATTAATGTTTCTGTCCCTCTCCTTCTCTCTCTCTTCCCCTCTCTCTAAAAATAAGTAAGTAAAATATATTTTTTTAAAAGATTGGGACTCCTGTTATTCCATTTTACCCATGGGGAAACTGAGACATGGAGGGGGTGTGTCCTTCATCCAAATGCCTCAACGAGGAAGTAACAAAATCAAGACTTGAACCCAAGACTGTCTGACTCTGAAGCCATATTCCTAACTTCTTTACATTAGGAAAGAAACCTACAAAATAATCACCCTCAAATATAAAGAACCCTTAGAAATCAATAATAAAAAGCTTAACAAGAAAAAAAACGCAAGATATGTGAACTAGGATTAGAGTTCTTAAGCATCTGAAAAGATGCTCAACCTCACATATAATGATGGAAGGGTAAATTAAAACAACCCAAGATACAATTTTTAACTTAGCAGATTGGAAAAAAGAATCCAAAAGGCTGCCACACTCTGTGGGTAAAACTGTGGGAAAACAGGTACTTTTTTTTTTAAAGATTTTATTTATTTATCTTTAGAGAGAAGGGAAGAGAGAGAGAAGGAGCGAAATATCAATGTGTGGTTGCCTCTCGAACGCCCCCCACTGGGGACCTGGCCCACAACCCAGGCATGTGCCCTGACTGGGGAATCGAACTGGTGACCCTTTAGTTCACAGGCCGGCGCTCAGCCCACTGAGCCACACCAACCAGGATGAAAACAGGTACTATTATACCTTGCTGTTGTGAGTATAAATTGGCACAAGCCCCATGGAAGGTACTTTTGTGTATATCACAATTACAAATGTACATCCCCTTTGATCCAGCAATTTCACTTTTGAGCTGACTCTACAGATAGGCTTGCACGTGTGAAAATGATGTATGTGCTACGCCCTGATTGGTGCGACTCAGTGGGTTGGGCGTCATCCCGCAAACCAAAAGGTCACAGGCTTGCTTCCTGGTCGGGGCACACGCCTGGGTTGCCGGCCAGGTCCCCAGCTGGGGGACGTGGATGTGTGAGAGGCAACCCATCAATGTTTCTCTCACACAACGATGTTTCTTTCCTTCTCTTTCTTCTCTTTCTACCTCCCTTCCCCTCTCTCTAAAAATAAATGAATACAATCTTTAAAAAGAAAAAAATGACATGTACTATCTTGCTCATTGCAAATGTTAGAAACAATCAACCCATGCATCTATAGGAAATTTGTTAAATAAACATACGAGGGGTGTCTGTAGAAAGGAGTATTGTGCCCCTGTTAAAAAGGACGAGGAATCAACCTATCAGTATATTGATTCAGAAAGGTCTCCCAAGTATTTTATTAAATGGGAGGAGGGAAGCAAGTAATAATACATACTATAGGCTTTTATGTAAAAAAAAAAGTGGCAACATAGAACTAGGTAATCACATTGGGGGGGCAGTCAGTAGCACATACGCTAATAATATTTGGGGGGACATAGGGCAGTAAAAAGACAAGGAGTGATGCAAGATTTTTCACTGTATAACTTCTTTGAAAAATTTTTAAATCGTTTTTTAGGACAAAGACATTGTTTACATAAATATTACACAAAAATATCTAAGAGATTTTTAAACTATTGAACTGTCATGTTTCTTAGAATGTGGCCTATACCTTCCACGGGGCAGTCACACAGGCAGTGGCTGCGAATAGCCGGACACAGGGTGTCATGTCCTACCAGTTTAGTGGCTTCACACAGAAATTGGTGGAGCATGAGCTTCCTTGCAGCGCCTATGGCCACAGGGACTGAAGTCTGCAGTTTCCACAGAAGCACCACCGATCACACTTGCCACACCAACTAAAACAACTTCTGATCATACCGTATGTGATTATTCTGGGGAAAACAAAGTTCCAGAACCGCAGGAATTCCCCCAGGAATCTGATGTTGTGGCCATCCACCCGAGATGGGGCCTGCTTGACCAAATGCTTTGCCAGGCCACTATGGCATGACAGTAGAAGGGGGACCTTCGACTGCCTGATGACCCTCTACATAGCCGAGAAACAAATGAGTTAGGCCGCAAAAGACTGGTTTGCTTTTTGGCATAAACCCTTTGAATTTTCATTGTTCCTGTAAAAAACATTTTAAACTTGAATGGCCTACTTAACATTTTGCAAGAAGAAAATAGTAAGATAATATTTTGGTTTGTTTATGAAATGCACATGGCCTATCAGAGCTCACTTGACAGTTAAAAACTGTTTTCAAAGAAATGCCGCTGCTCTTCCAGTGTGGGTTTTGCTTCTTTTTTCAGTTCAGGTTGGTTAATTGTTAACAATCATTTGTGAATGTTTACATTGATTAATTCAGCACATATTTATTATGTCTTAAGGACTACTTTATTTTTTAAAGGATTTATTTATGTACTTTTTAGAGAGAGGGGCAGGGAGGGAAAAAGAGAGGTAGAGAAACATCAGTGTGTGAGATACATCAGTCAGTTGCCCCTTGCACTCCCTCAACTGGGGACCCGGCCTGCAACCCAAGTGGTTGCACTGACTGAGAATCAAACCGGCAGCCTTTTGGTTTGTAGGTCGGCATTCAATTCACTGAGCCACACCAGCCAGGGCCAAGCTTGGGATCTTGATTTCCTGGGAGGTTCTCGATAAAGGCTGCATATAAGCTCATTAATGGCAGTCTGTGCTGAGGTCAGGACTTATGGTGGCATCTCTGAGCATGGGGTACAGAAGCCTTTCTGATTTAGATGTGTCTGAGGAAGGAAGACAAAAGCCAGGGCCAAGTGCATGAAACAAGGGGCTTGAGTTTGTAGTTACCTTGGAGATTTTGCTGTCTTGCAGTAAAATGTTAATAGAAATTATTTGCAGTACGCCTCTATTCATTGGGCAGTTTGATTCAAAGCATTATTTGCCTAATCTCAGGTCTTTAGTGAAATTTTCTGTGTAATTATTATGTATTTATTCCACCAGGGGAACAGAACAACTATTTAGTGTTGCATTTTAGACCAATGCCTATTTTCTTAATGCAGTTGTGACACAGAATCTCCTTTACTTTTAAAAAACGTTATAACTTTTAGATTATGATTTATTTTGATTGTGGAATAAATACATGAGTGAAAAAAACATTTTTTTAAATGTAGCCTAAATATCTGACATAAAAGTTGAAAGAATTACGGGGAGAAATAGTTCAACACAAGGATTTAACACATATCTTTCAGAAACTATGACATCAATCAGACTAAATAAATAAATAAAAGAATAGGGAGATGGAAGATTTGAATCACTCAGTTAACAAGTTTCATTGAATGGAATTATGTAGAATCCTACAAACAACAACTAAAGATAAATACCTTTTTAGAGTTTTAGACTTTTGAGTGATGTCATTCCATTACCTATTCAAAAAATTAAACAAATGGCATGTACAGTGAGACTCTTTTAAATATATATTTACATATATATTATATATATATGAGGTGTGTGTGTGATTTTTTTCAAAAGAAGGCCCAACCCTAAATTTCAGGCAAGACCTTATGATTTCTTTATTTTGCTTCAATTTTTTGAATAACACTAGACACTTCAGAGGAAACACACGCAAGGCTGTTAGGGCAAGTAGTTTCTACTAGACACATGGGGCGTCTTCCAAAGCGTGGTTAGCCTGGCGGTGGGACTGTGGCAATTTTTACTATGCTGAGCTCTCAACACAGAGACACTCAACTCACTCAAAACTCCAGGCACCATTCCTCAATAAATTAAACATAGAATTACCATCTCACCCAGCAATTCCACTGCTAGGGTACACACCCAAAAGAATTGAAACAGTTGTTCAAACAAATACTTCTACACAAATGCTCACAGCACACTATTCACACAGGAGCCAAAAGATGGAAACAACCCAAGCGTCCACCAGCGGACGATGGATAAACAAACGTGATACATCCAGGCAATGAATTATTACTCGGTCACAAAAAGGAAGGAAGTACTGATTCATGCTACACCATGAATGAACCTTGAAAACACTCTGCCAGACACAAAACACTACAGAGTCAACGATTCCATGTATATGAAATGTTCAGAAAAAACAACTCCATAGAGACAGAAAGCAGGTCAGTGATTGCCAGGGGCCAGGGGGAGGGAGGAACTGGGGAATAATTGCCTAACAGATACAGTTTCCTTTTGGGTAATGAAAATGTTCCAGATAGAGGTGATGGATGCACAACACTGTAAATGTACTAAATACAATGAACTGTTCATTTTAAAACACTTAAAATGGTATATTTTGCGGTATGTGTATTTTACTATGAAAAGAAAAAGGTCCATGGAGGAAGAGCCATTATTAACCCATCTGACAGATGAGGAAACTGAGGCTCAGAGCAGAGGCCAAGAGATCAACCCAGCCTGCCAGCAGAGAGCCAGGAGGTGAGCCCCTGCTCATCCGGCCAGAGCCCGAGTCCTGACTGCTGGGTCAGCTGGCCTTACCTCAGACAGGTCGTCCTGCTCCGGAGTGTTAGAGCCACCGCTGTCCTGTTCCTCCAGATGCACCACGTCTAGGAAGGGACTGAGAGTGAGTGGAGGCTAGGGTCCCAGCGGGTTCACCTCCAGCCCCCTGTGCCCGGCAGCTGTCACCTGGAAAAGGGTCCCGGGTGAGGCCCAGCTGGCGGATGATGTAACGAGGGATGTCTGTCTTGACAAGATGACCCTCCTTGGCATGGCCCTCAGCCGCCTCTAGCAAGTGGTAGAACTCCTCGGGGTTGAATTCCTGAGGCAGGGCAGGGGCGGGCTTGCGGTGGGCTCTGAGGGGCCCCCGCCAGCCCCCCCGCCCCCTCCCAGCCCCCTCACCAGGCACTCCAGCAGCCTTGCAGGGCGAGAGATGATAATGAGCAGTTTCTTCACCAGCTGGGTGACGAAGGCCACTTCCAAGCTCTCAGAACGTTCATGGGCCTGGGAAGGAGGGTACAGTGGGGCAGGGGTGGGGTGGGTTACAGGTTCCTTGCCTCAGTCAGGACCTTCTCCCAACCCCACCATCTATACATTGCTGCTATTGTGCCATTGTATTTTATTTTTTATTCTCATTCGAGGACATGCTTATTGATTTTTAGAGAGGGGGTGGAAGGGAGAGAAACATCAATGTGAGAAAGAAACATCAACATGTGCGTGTGTGTGTGTGCGTGTGTGTGTGTGTATCCCTGGCCAGAATGGCTCAGTTGATTGGAGCATCCTCCCATGGACCAAACAGTCCTAGGTTCAAGCTCCAGTGCAGGAGCAGACAGAAAAGAAAAAGGCAACCAATAGATGTTTCTCTCTCACATCAGTGTTTCTCTCTCTTTCTCTCTAACAGCAATGAAAAAATGTCCTAGGGTGAGGATAAAAAAATATAAATAAATAAATTATATATATATATAAAAATTATATATATATATATATATATATAAAATTGTTGATAAGTTTGTTTTCATTAAAACCAGAAAGTAAAAGTATAACATTCTGGTTTAATTAAAAATAAAAATGTTTAACCCAGAATAATGTTAAGTTTTAACATACTTACTTTTCAACTCTTTCAGTAATTAGTTTAATGTTCTGGGGGGGAAATGAATCACTTGCCTCGTCCTAGTCCCAACCCTGATGCCTATTGTTTGCCTTCTGTTTCTTCCTGCTAGAATGTCAGCTCTCCTAAGGTAGGGACTTTTATTTCCAGCTGATTCTCCAACTTTTAGGCCAGTGCTGGCCCCCAAAAAAGGTGCTTAATAAATATTTCTGGCATTAAAGAATGAGTGAATCCTTTTTTTTTTTTAAATAGCAGAAGGCACAGAAAGGTTAAGTAACTTGGTAAAGGCTGCAGAGTAAATAAGTCATGAGCTGGATGTGAATCTAGGCTGTTTGGAATCTGTACTCTCAACTCCTGTGGACTGAGTGGCAGAATCCAAACTCAAACCAGATCTGATGGCAAAGTATGTAATCATACCAACATGCTGTCCTTCAGGGCAGAGGGTTGGGAGCCCAGAGCCCCATACTCTTGTCCTTCTGCCCTTTCCCAACGTCATCACCTCAAGACAGTGTGGTAACATGGCTTCTGTGCTCCTGGAATTTTCCAGTCTGCCTCCTCACCTCTGGGCCTTTGCACGTGCTGTTCATCCTGCTCAACACACATTCCCTCCAGTTTTTCTCATAGCTACCACCTCCTAATTCTTTTCCCAATTTCAATGCTACCTCTTCCAAGGAGGCCTCCTGGACTTTACAAGGGAGGCCCTAATACTCCAACAAGTTGTCCTGTTCTAATTTTCTTTGTAGCTTTAAGCATCAGCTGAAATCATTGACTTCCTTGATTTGTTCATTTTCATGCTCCTGTCCAACTCCTCTAGCAGCATATCAGCTCCAGGAAGGCAAGAATACTTTTCTGGTTTGTTCACTGTTGTGTTCCCAGTGCACCAGCACACAATGCCCAGCACACATGAAGCGTTCAATAAATACTATCCATTATCATGAATGAGGGCATTATCTTGCTTACTTTCATTTATTTGTCCATTCATCCGTCCATTTAATCAACATTTATTGACCACCTACTGCGTGCTGGACACTGTGCTGGCACTCAGGATACAACAGTGCACAAATAGGCAACCTTACCACCACCTGTGGGACTGACAAGAAATAAGATAAGAAAAAAACACACATTATGACAGATGGTGCTAAGTGCGAAGGTAAAACCTAAAGACACGGTGGGTAACAAGTGTGAGCAGAGTTTGACATTTTAAATAGAAGGGTCTAAAACACCCAACTGAGAAGATGATATTGAGTAAAGACCTGAAAGAGGTTAAATACCTGCCTCCCCCATCAGATCTAGAGCAGGCACTGCGTCCTTTTCTTCCACCCCTGAATTCTCAGCTCCACACCAGCGCCTAGAATGTGGTAGGAGCCCCCTGAGTGGATGTGGGGCAAAGGAAGGCATTGGCCTGATTTTGGGGTGCAGAGTCTGGGATGGGGCCGGCCTGCCCGTGCACTCACATCCTGCAGCAGCTTCTCTAGGTTCTCCTGCAATTCGTAGAAGTAGACCGTGGTGATGAGACCATCGCGGGACTTGGTCAGGCAGTCCCGGGCCAGCTCGATGATCTGGTGATGGATGAAGCTGAGCACCCCGTCGGCCAGCGGCAGCACGCTGTCAGGTTCGTAGGCGCGGGTGAAGTCGCGCAGCTTCTCCTCCATCTGCGCCGTGGCCTGCGGGAGGGATGGAGACAGCGCGGAGGTGATCGCGCGCTGGGCTTAGATCAGAGACTGTGGCCATCAGGAGCTTGCGCTGTGCGCGCCGGCCACCAGGGGACGCGCGGAGCTAAGGCGAGCAGGGAGGGCAGTGGCCGCCCAGCCTCCCTGCAGCCAGCCGGCCCTCTCCCACCACCCCTCCCGGTGCTGCCTCACCTTCGGGAACCTCTCCTTGTAGACATGGTTCATCATCACGATCTCATTGTCATAGGAGGAGGGGGAGCGCCCGGGGCTGTGGGGAGAGAAGCCCATCTTGTCCAGTCTCCTGCCTGTTTGCGAGGACTGGGATCTTGCAGTGCACAAGCCCCCAAACTACCAGCTTGGAGTTGGGGGATGCCGGCCCACCTGAGGCTCCGCGAGCGGGGCCGCACGGCCGGGGAGCGACGGCCACCATCCTCGTCTGTGATGCTCTCAGTGCTGCCAAAGTGTTTGGAGAGGAAGTGGAGCTCATCCACGGTGGGCTGGTAGGGCAGCTGGTGAAGGCGCTCCTGCGAGGAGCAGGAAGACTGGGGGGCGGGGGGAGGGAGGGCATCACCGAGGTGAGGGCTACTGCGGTCACCCCACAGTGCGGTCCCCCCCTCAGCGCGAGACCCAGGGCTCAGACTCCTGGGGCTGATGGACCACTGGCAAGGCTAGTATTAGGACGCGATTCTGATTCTGGGGTCCGAGGGCCCAGACTGGGACTCTTGGCAACAGAGGGACAGAGACAGACTGATAAGAACAAACACAGGTGTGACTAGAGGGAATCTGTTAAAACGTAAGTCAAGCCCTGACTGGTGTGGCTCAGTGGATCAGGTCTCGTTCTGCAAACCAAAATGTGGCCCGCTTGGTTCCCAGTTGGGGCACATGCCTGAGTTGCAGGCCAGGTCCCCGGTTAGGGGTCAGGGACATGAGAGATGCAATGGTTGAGACTGATGATGTTTCTCTCACACATTCGTGTTTCTCTCCTTCTCTTTCTCCCTTCCTTCCCCTATCTCTAAAAATAAATACATAAAATATTTTTTAAATTAAAACAAAACAAAACAGAACAAAAACCCTGGGTCATCTCATCCCTGCTCTGTTCAGAACCCTTCATGGCTCTCACCTTCCTCAGGGTGAACACCAAAGCCTTTCCCACAGCCCACAAGCTTCTGCATGAACGTCTGGCTCTGGCTCTGCCCTCACCTCTGCCCACTCTCCCCATCACTTGCTCTGCTCCAGCCACAGGGCTGCAGTCTTCGGGATAAGCCTTAAACAAGGCAGGCACACTCCTGCCTCAGGGCCTTTGCACTGGCCATTCCCTCTGCTTGGAGCGCATCTACTATGGATTACTCCTCCTCTTTCAAATTCCTGCTTCCATGTCACCTTTCAGGGAGGTCTCCTCTGAACACACACCTATCACTTCCTATTATTACCCTATCTTGTTTCCTCTTGCTGTGTTATCCTCTGACTTATTTCATCTTTATTATTTATTTGCTATTACTGTCTGCTCAAGGGCAGAGATCGTCTCTGCTTGATCCCTGGTCAGGATCTGGCAAGCAGTCAGGGCAAACAGACCCACAGACATCAGCGAAGAGACATAAGGACATCCACTTGATGCTGTAGGCAGAATGCTCTTTTTAAACATCACATCACCCCAGCTGGTGTAGCTCAGTGGACTGAGCGTCAGCCTGCGAACTAAAGGGGCGCCAGTTTGATTCCCCAGTCAGGGCACATGCCTGGGTTGCAGGCCAGGTCCCCAGTAGGGGGTGTGAGAGAGGTAACCACACATTGATGTTTCTCTCCTTCTCTCTCCCTTCCCCTGTCTAAAAATAAATAAATAAAATCTTTAAATATATATATTTTTTAAAAAACAAGAAACATCACATCTCTCACTCTCCTGCTTAAAGGTCCCTACCCCAACAGTAGCTACTAAAATAATTTTTAAATGCACATAATCTATGACCTTCAAAAGCACAATTTCAAAGAGTTCAAGCTGAAATTTTAATACGATTTAATATAAAACAAAAAAGACTTTCTATGGCTTCTCCATGCATTTAAAATAAAACCCACCTCTGCCTCCCCTGTGGCCAACAGGTCTTGGCATGATCAGGATCACTGCCAGCCTCACCTCAGCTCTTCCACTTCCAACTCAAAGTCCAGCCACACAAAGCTATTTTCAACTTTCCCAGTGTGGCCAAGTTCTCTGTTGCCTCTGGGAGCCTGCACATGATGTTCCCCATTCCTTGAACACCCTTCCCTCCCTTCTTCCACCTGCCCAACTCTGGCTGATCCTTTGCCTTGGTTTCAATGCTAACTCTTCCAGAAAGCATTATTTGACACCCCCCCGCCCCGCCCCAGCTAAGTCAGTTGCCTCCTCTCTGCTATCACCTCCCCCTATACCACTCCCATCACAGTCCAATCCGCTTTGTTGTAAATGCCTTCTTACTGGTCTGTCTCCCCCCATGAGGGTTTTGTAAATCCTTGGACCCTCCTCAGCTAATAGAGCCCACCTCTCACAAGACAGTCACATGATAAATGTCTGCTGAACATCATACCAATGGATGGATGAGCGAACATAGGTAGAAAAGGGGGCAGATGGAGAGAGAGACTTTGGATATTACAGTGAGTGAGAAAATGGGCTTTGGGTAACGGGTGGGGACTGGCCTTGGCCAGCTGCAGACACTTGGCAAGTAGCTTAATGTCATCATCTATAAAATAGGTCAGTGATGAATGGGATCCCCAAGAAGATAGGTTGAGGGTGGAGAACAAGGGCTGGGAGGGGCAGGTTGAGACCTGCAATTCACTAATAGATGGACAGGTGACACCCCTGGAGGACAAGAAAAACCCAAATACTCACTAATGCCAGCCTAGCCGCTGGCCTGCGTGTGGGTCTCAGGGTTGGAGGATCCCCTGCCCACCCATGTACCCGCTCATGACACTCACCGAGACAGTGGAGCTGGGCGTGTTGGTGCCATAGCCAGATGAAGGGAGTGAAGCCAGAGACCAACGGCGTCCATCCGCCCTGGAACCCAGCCAAGGTGCTCAGAGGACACCAGGTCCCTCCCATCCCTCTGACTTCTCAGATTGTGAGAGACGCCACTGGCTGTGGCCAGGGCAGGGCTTGGGGGACTATATCTGTGTGCTCTGCGATTCCTGAAGGCCCCCCAAGTCAAGGAGGTAAGGAGGAAGTCGTCCAGTCAGGTACCAGTCTCCCTGCTCCTTCCCGTGATCCTCCTCTCCTGTCATACTCAGCTCATACTAGCCCCTGGCATGGAACCCCCCAAGGAAGACCAGAAAAGTCCACTCAAAGATGTCATCCCAGAGGACCCCAAAAATTGACCCCTAGAGGACCCCTCCCCATGAGCAAGCTCTCAGGGGCAGGCCCCTTGAGTCTTCTCAGACACGCACACACCAACACATGCTTTCACATCCGTACACTCAGGTTCTCACACGGTCACATTCCTGGCCACACCCACTCGTGTTAATGTAACTAGTGTGGTCAAGTTCATGCACTCACAGTCACACACATGACCCATGCATAGACCCAAATATCACACTTACCCACACTAGCCCACACTAACACACAATGCACTTGCGAAAACAGACATCCAATCACATTTAGACACGGACACCTGTAAAGAGCCAGTACCCGCACTCTATAACACACACAGCCAACGCTCCCTCACATGCCCTCTAGCTGCACTTTCACATTCACGCACACATTCCAGACACCCTCATCTACTCAATCACACATTCAAACGCTCACACAGCCACGCGTTCATTCACACTCCCACATAGATTACACACATGAGACACCCTGGGAGGTGCATACTCCCTCACGTACTCACAGACATTTACAACCCTACAGTTACACACTCACACACATTCACGCTTGCACACTTTCATACTCACATACTGATGCATACATACCCCCACGGACACATGTGTAGGCAGAGGGTGCTTCAAATTTTCAGTCTCACAAACTTACACGCCCACTCATTGGCACACAGATTGCACAGTCGCGTGGACACACTCTCACGCACTGTACTCCTCCTCCATCCCTCCAGGCACTGCCATTGCTCAGCCAGCCTACCTCCCAGCCCACCCCCCAAGCAGGTGACCACATCATCGGCCATTTTTCTGGTTGCCTATTGCTCTCAGTTGAATTCCATGGACAAGAAGGGCCTTCTACCACTCTCCCCAGGGAACTCTCCCCACAGTCCCCTGTGACCCACACACCACACCCTTCACCAGCGTTTGCAGTGATCCTGGTTCTCTGGCCTGCCACTCCAATTCAGCTCTGGGTATACAGGGGTGTCATTCGCCCCTATGCTCAACTCCCAGGGCACAGACTGTGTTTGGACAATGCTTTTAGAATAAGTTCAGAGAAAAAGAGACCTGCCCAAACGCGCTGGTGGCTCCCAGAAGTCTCTCCCCAAAACATTCAAGGAATCTCTTTGCCTCGTCCAGTTTCGCCAAAGTCCCCAGAAAATTAATTTAGAGACACTCCAGAAACACGCAGACACCATCTCCCTAGAGGGAAACCTGAGATTCCGCTTCTTTGGCCCTGGGGAAATAGCCCTTGGCGCCCTCCCCCACATCTGGGATCAGGAGTCCCTCGATGGGCACCGCGTAGTCTGCGCTTGCGCACTTCATCTCCGCTCCCGTACTGTTGTTATGGAAACGCCTGGCCAGGAGCGCTCGAGGGGGGGCAGGGGGCGAGACAGACCCAAAGCTTTAAGGTTCTGTGAAGAAGCCCCGCCCCTTCCCCAATTCAGGTTAGGCGCCTTCTTACAGGCCCCGCCCCTAAGGCTGGACGCCGGTTCCCGCGGGGACACTAGGGCACTCTGAAAACCCCTCAGGCCCTGGCTCAGGTCCAATTAGGAGGGGAACAGATGGCAGCCCAGACAGTGGGTGGGGAGAGTCCGACCAGGGAGGGTTCTGGGGCCCTGCAGACAAGGACTCACCTTCGGGAAGAGGCAAACGAGAAGTGGGCGGGGGTGTTGGGAGAGAAGTTGCGAGGGCTATCCAGGGGACTGCTACCTGTGGCAGAAAGAGGGGGATCTTTAGGCCTGGGCTGGCTCGCAATCTCATCAGATCTCCTGATCCCCAAAGCGGGTTGCAAGCAGCAGCCGTTCTCTCTTTAGTCCCAAAGTGTGAATGGGACACGCCCCCTACGCTGTGGCCCCGCCTTCCGAAGATGTTTTGGTCACCGAGTTAGCCCCTCCCCTTCAGGACGATCCTGCCTTCCTTAGGCATAACCAACGCCCCGCAGGTATAGATCTTTCTTTCTGACCCACCCCTTTACCAATCTAGTTCCGCCCACCAGTAAGTGACCCTCTGCGGACTGGCCACGCCCACGCAGCGATAGCCGCGCTCCTTGTCCAGTCTGGGCTCTCTTCTATCCAGACTCGGCCCACCCCTCCTGCGGCATGGACACACCCCTCTCCTGTGGCCACACGTCCTCTGGTCCACACCCCATCACCTGTCTCACCCAGGTGTCCAGGCAATGGGGAGTGGGGTCGCGGCAGCGTGGGCGAAGTGCTGGTCAGGATGAGGCTTTTCCGGTTACTGGTGCGGCAGCTGCGGGGAAGGGGAGGCAAAGGGGTCGCGCCGCAGCCCAGGCAGGGAGTTCGTGACCCCAACCAGCCACCCTCCTTTTCTGGGACGTGTCCCCAGAAAACTATTACTCAGAGGAGGAGGTAGTAAAAGAAGAGGCAGTGGAGGCCTTGGCAGGACTGTGTATGGGAGGGGATGCAGGTGTGATGCGTACATGAGAGACTTCGGATGTGAACCATGAGTGACCATTTGGGGCATAGTGTCAGTCACGGAGTCATGTTGTCTATGTGACACTATTGGAGGTACCGAGTGTTTGTCTAGGTCTGTGTGTGACATTTGCTGTGTGTATCCATGTGTGGCATCCAGTGTGTGAGTTCAGCATTGGGCACATACTAGTGTGCCATCGTCTGTGACACAACCTATGTGTGCCTATGTGACACAGTGTGTAATGCCACTGGTGTATGACTAGATGTGCCACTGTGTGCTGTAACATCTGCATGATGGATGATTTCTGCTCTGTGTGTGTCTATGTCTTTATGTGGCATTCTAAGTCTGTATGAGATACTGTCATTGTGTCTATGTGTGACATTCACCATGAGTGTCCACAAGTGGCATCTGTTGCGTGTAGGTTTAACACCCTGCGACACTGGGCATGTCTGAACATGCCACCATGTGTGACATTCCCCGTATAAGTCTTGCATGTGATAATATGTGATATCGTGTGTCTTGTTCTCTGCAAGATTTCCTGTGCCTGTTTGTTTCGGCACCTGTGTGACATAGCATGTGGCATGCTTAGGGTGATATCATATGTTATAACACTGGATGCATGGATGTCATTGTCAGACACATGTCTGTGTTCATCTCCGGTGGCATAATCGTGTGTCGCCATACAGGTAACATCTTATTGAGTGTACACAAGTGTACACAATAGTGTACCTGTGGGTTTACTTGTTAATGTGTGACGCTGGGGGTGCCCCTGTGTGTCTCTGCAGGTGTCTGACATATGGCCACTGTATGACTGGGTATTCGTGGCGCCTCCCGGGTGTATCTGGGCCACTAGGGCTGTTGTATGTGTGTGTGTGTGTGTCATCATGTCCTACGTGAGGCTGTGTGTCACTATTTTCCGTATGAGGCTGTGTTGGGGGGGGAGTTTGTGCCATGATAGAAGTACCCCCTTTCTTTCTGCCCTTCAGGAGCCAACCTTCTGAGGAAAGAGACCCCAGCCCCTCAGGCCCCTCACCCCGCCTCCGCCGCAGTGACTGAGCATATTAGCGCGGCCAGAACATGCGGCATGAGGCGGGGTGGGGGGGTGGGGGGGGAGGCCACGCTGCGGCTATTGTTCTGAAGGTGCCAAGCCCCCACCCTCCCGTCCTTCCCTTACCCTCTCTGAGCTGCCAGAGCCCACAGGGCCAGCAGACAAAGGCGCTGCATCCCCCCTCCCGGAGCAGCCCCGTCCCCCGGCGGCGGTTCTTTCCAGCGTGCTCCCCCAGCCTCGACCCTACACACTGCCCCCCATTCAGCCCCATCCCTGGCAGGAAGGCGCAGCGCGGGCACCTCTGGCGCAGCTGGGCCGGGTGCAGCATCCCCGGCCCCGCCCTGCGGTAGCGGCTGGTGGGGCGGCTTGAGTCGGGGAGGGCCGGGTCAGGGTCTGAGGGATCGGGGGTCTACCTCTTAGTGCGGCGGAACATATTGCTGCCAGGGAAGGAGGGCATCGAGAAATTGGAAAGCGCAGTCCAGAGAGAGTCAGACATGACCCGGCGGCGGCGACATGGTGGCAGGTGCGGCAGCAGCGGCGGCGCGGGGAGGAAGCGCGCGGGGTGGAGGCTGGAGCCGCAGCGGGCAGAGAAGGGCGGGGGAGGGGAGGACCGTGCGGCGGCTGCCTGCCAGGAGGGGGCGCTGCGGAGCTCCAGAGCGCCAGGCCCCGCCCGCGAGCGCGCCTAGTGGCCCCAACCCCGGCCGGAGAAGGGGCGTCCAGCTCAGAGCACCTCTCCCCAAGGCTCACCTGCTGCTTTTCCGAGGCAGGGGCAAATCCTTCTGGAAGGCAAAGGAGCAAAAGGATAGAGGTCAAAATAAATATAATCTAAAAAAAAAAAAAAAAGATAGAGGTCGGCATGGTCCAGCAACCACTGCCCGCAAGTCTTCTCAGAAATTGGATGGCAGAGACCCCTAATCAGTATCATCACCTGCACCGCTGGGCATGCGCTGAGGACTTGGGGTTGGGGTGGGGTGTACCAGTTTGATTCTTCCCCCGACCCTCAGAGATCAGCACAGGGTCCCACAGAGAACACCTAAGTTGCTATTTCGATGTATGTTATGTGCAAATAAAATAGGAATATGTTTTTAAAAACGTTTCTTGAGCACCTACTGCATACCAGGCACTGTGCTAGGCACTAGGGACACAGCAGTAAATAAGACAAAAAATTCCTGCCCTTTTGTGAGGAGCATTTAGAGGAAGGAAGCAGACAAGATTGATGTAGATGTGAATGACATCATTTTAGATAGCAATAAGTTGTCATGAATAACATCAAGCAAAGTCATGTGATGAAAAATGGCTAGGAGGGGTCACAATGGTCAAGAGGGCTGCTCAGGGGAGGTGACTTTTAAGATGATTGATGTAAATAAGAAGCAGCCATTGGAGGATCTGTGAAGAACGCAATCAAGGTAGAGGAAAATGCAAAGACATGGAGGCAGGAATAAACTTGGCATGCTCAAGCATGAAAGGATGAATGAATGAATGAATGAATGAATGATTACTCCACACTCCAAGAGTTCTATCCCACTCTCAGCCAGATCCACAGAGTTGAGGGTGGGAGTAGTTAGGGTGCCTCAAAACTGAGGTTTGAATTGGGAATCAGGCAGTGGCTAGGTGGTCTTTTTTTGATAATGGCAGTGATAATAATTGGTAGCCACTAACTTTATGCGTACACATCAGAAGATGGTCGTGTTCTGCTTGTTGAGCATACAGGAAGTCACTAAAGGGACCAAAAATTACACTGGTCTGAACCCTTTTGCGAGAACAATGGGGAGAGGGGGTGCCACATCCCAGCCTGTTGTGAGTCCACGGGCTGATGTGAATAAAGGGGATAGAGTAGGGCCTCAAGATTTGGGTGAGGATTTCCTAAGCGCTTTTGTTAAGGACTGCAGCCAGGAGAAAAATTAATCCTCTTTGGGATCTCTGAAAGCAGAAAGACATGGGTTCAAATCCCAGCTTTGTCTCTTATAACCTTGGCAAATGACCTTGCAATAGTTGTGCCTCCTGGAGAATTATGTGAGATGATATAAGTGCCTAGCACCTCAGCATGATGCCCAGTACAGAGTTAGTACTCAATATTAGGCCGTGGGAACAGGAATTGCTGTGGATGGACACATTGCTAATAGAAGATGGGCCAGAGGGACTTCCCACTCCCATATACAGAGGACACACGTGTGATTGGTGTCAAAGGGCACACTGTTCACCTCAGCAGTCCTGCCATCCCAAGCCATTGGATGACCTGAAATCCATACCGGGTTTTTCCCCTGTCTTTGCGGGATCAGCTTGAATGAGCTGCGTCTTGGATCAGCCTAACCGGCTTCGCGACTGCAATGGCCCATGCGAAATCAAGACCTGGATTTTCTGGCCACAGAGCCCAGGACTCCAGACCGGAGTACGCTTGGCCTTCGAGGGTGAGCCCCTGGGGAATATTTAAGGTCCTCTCGAAGAAGTCCTCAAACCTGGCCCCATCCGCTAGCGCCCCTAAACATGCTAAAGTTGAACAGAGAGGCAAACTGGAGAGGTAGAGGATTTGGATCCTTGGCGTCAGTGTAAAAAGACGCCACATCCATCCCCGTCTGCAGAGAGGCTGTGCCAAGCGGATGTTACTTCGCCCTAGGATTAATGGACGGCTCTGCTGACAGGGCATTGGAATTCAGGATGCTGTCCATACATACACACGATCCCAACTGCTCCTCACACTGGTGCAACAGGGAACCCTCGGGCGCTCAGCACCTGTGGGACATACAGTTTCTAAACGGTTGCACCAGTGTGAGGGTGTAACTAGGCAGCACACTGGTTAACCCTCCCAAGGGAATAGGTAGGAGCAAGACTCTGGCGCCAATACCTAGGACTAGAGGTAGCCTCCAGACCGACTGAAGGGTGAGTTGGAGGATCCCGGGCTGGGGGTGGGCTCTTGCGAGAGAGACAGAAATCCCGCGTGGCGCTGAGCCAATGGAAATCGGCGCCGGCCTGGAGGGCGGGAACACACCCCATGCAAGCACCGCCCCTTCCCTCCTTTTTCCGGGAGACCCGAGGGCGCGTACCCCGTCTGGCTCCTTCAGCACTTGCTCCGGCTTTGCCACAGGTCCCTCCCTCCCTTTTCTCAGAACTCTTTCTCCTAAGTCAGCCCTGGAATGAGGAGGGAATCCAGGGAAGACCTGAGGAGCCCAAGGCTCCTAGATGGGGCCATCTGGGCTCTGTTTCAAAGCAAAATAGCTTTCCAGCACAGATCTAGTTCCAACATCATCCAGACGCCTGGAAAGTCCATCCTGCCAACTGACCCTGATTTTTCCTGCTGCAATGACTAATCAGCTCGCCTTGGTCTCCAGCCTCAGGGATGATGGGTTAGAGGAGTCCAGAAAAGAACGAAGCCCTGGATGAGCATTTGAATCTTCCCCTTCTTTTCCCAAGCTTCAGGCAAGAGATGTAGCCTGAGTCTGGGTACACGTAAGGTTTTACATGAACTACTCCAGGTTATCTAGCACAGGGCTGAGCTCCAACGAGGTTCAGAAGGACCAGATCCCCGGCAGGCCTTGGGGTGGAGCTTTGATCAGTTTTCCCTCTGGGGTCATTTTGGGAGCAGCCCCAAACCCCTCATTAACCCTTAGAAATTCACACCAAAGACAGGAGAAGACCCTTCTCAGCTTCAGAATCCCCACCCATGTTGGAAGTGGGAGTTCCTGACGTCTGGATTTGTCCCTGCCTTCCTGTACTCCACAACAATCCTCAGTGTCCCACTCCGTGCAGTGGACTCACACTCCTCGCGCCTGCGCAGCCTGTAGACCAGCATCTTCTAAGGCAGCAAGGAGCTAAAAATCGCTCCCGCCCACCCACAAGCTGCCCTGGACTTGAGGATGGGGGGAGGTGTAGTGAAGAGGGAAGGAATAAAGAGTGAGAGGAAGGCTGTCTAGGTGCCTGTCCAATTAGGTCAGTAGAAAGAATCGTGGATGGTGGGCAGGTGCATGGAGGTCGCAGGGGTTCCCCACACTTCCAAAAGGGGCTCCTGAGGTGATAAGGGGTGAAGTTGCCACACAAACATGTTTATGGCTGTGGCGGCGCTGGCAGTCCCGAGGGGCTAGAGCCCTTGGGCAACAACTTTGCTCTACACCACCTCACCCCAAGCTTGGCAGAGTGCCAGGGCAATGACTTCGGTCCCAGCCCCCTTCCCCGCGGGTGGGCCAGGCGCTCTTCAGGCTCTCTTCGAGGTGGAGTGCGGCTGCACCCTCCTTCTGCTTCCTGGATCCCTGGCGGTGCCTGAGGGGCGGGGTTCCCAGCGAGGCAGGACGCGCGGCCACCGAGTTCCCTGCGGGTAGCAAGCCCAGGCCCAGAGAGGGGGCGCGGGGGCCGACCCTGGCGCAAGTTCTCCGGGTCCCAGCGGGGCTCCGCCCCAGGGCGCTGACCCCTTCCCCTCTACCCGGGCCGAGGCTACCACCTACCTGCAGCCTCCGGCGGCGGATCAGGCCGGAGTCGTCCATGGCAGCGGCGGCGGCTGCGGCCCGGGGGAGGGAGGAGGGAGGCGACGGCGTCGGCGGCGGCGGCGGTGGCGGGAGGAGGGAGGAGGGCGGGAGTGAGAAGCCGCGGGGACCAAGGCGGCGACGCCGGCTGGGGGGGTGAAGGGGGCGGAGCGAAGTGGGGCGGGTCCGGCACCGTCACTGCGTCTGGGCGCCCAAGCCAGCCTCGGCCTAGGTTCCCTGCGCTGGGAGGTGGGGGAGGTGGGGAGGTGGACAGGAGGGGCCTCTAGATAACCCGAGAGTGTCAAGCCACTGAGAGACCTCCATAAGGAAACACCCCAGGGGAGAGACATGTTCATGAGTAGGCACCCCCCATGAAACACCTCAAGAGAGACATTCTCACTGAGATACATTCCCTATGCAAGCCCCCGGCGACCCTCTCAGGGAGGCACATTCCCCCGGGGGCCACAGTCTCCACAGGAGGCCCTCTCCAACCAAACCCTCCCCTCACCCTGAAAATGATTCCTAAGACAGATGGTCTGTGCGAGGCGACACCTCCTTTAAAAGCCCCCCTCCCCCGGAAAGGAACATTTCCGCATAGAAAAATCTCCATGGGTGACATTTCACGTGGGGAGACCCCCAATGAGACCCTGAATGCATATTCTCTGTGGGAAATTGTTCCCACCCACAAGACCCCCACATCCCAAGGAGAGACAGTTCAAAGTGACATTTTCACCGAAGAGATCCGTCTTCATGGGAGACGTCCCCTCAGAAAAACATCTACATCCATATACCTCCCCCTTTCCCAAGCAGAGCCCCGCAGCCCCTCTACTGACTCCCTCCCTCACCGTCAGGATTAAGGAGCCAGGCCAGACCGGGCTATATTTATAGGAGCGATTAGCAGGTCTCTGGGGAGGGGGATCAGCTGGAGCGATTTTCAAACCACCCTCTGCAGTGTTCCCACAGTTGAGGCCAAACTGACCATGCTTCCCGGAGTCAAGAGTGCAAAGGGTCGGAGGGCTCTCCACTCTAAGTCTAGTCATTGGGACACAGGTTGGGGAGGGGGCTTCCCAGAAGACCTGGCCCGTGACCGGCCCGAAAGCCGTGGAAGACGCAGTCACAGACGGGAGCGACCCCTGCCTGTCAGCGAAGGCAACAGCGAGGTCTAGGTCTGGGTTGTCCCCGGACGCCTGACTCCTTATCTCTACACCTTTGCCTAAGTTATCTGTTTCTCTCTGTCGGCATGTTTGTGTTGCCGTCTCCTTGACTCCGTTCCACATACTTCCGTGTCTAAGGGCCAGATTCCGCTTGTGTCGCCCTTTTCCACGCCGGCCGTCGTGGGAGCTCTCCGTGGTGCTGATCTCGCGAGCTCCTGTCCACGGTGCTGAAACATGCGCGCAGAGAAGAGGGCTGAGGTCAGGGGAGGGGAATGGTTGGAGAGAGACACAGACCACAGGCTGGACAGATATGACCTACGAGCACCCTGGACTACCCCCAAGATGGGCTGAGGGGAGGCTAAGTCCTATAAGGAGTCCACTAGGTCTTGGTGGCTGACGTCTCCTAGACATCAATGGGTGCCCGCAGAGGGGCCCTGGAACAGTGCCTCCAAATTGGTTCATTTACGTGACTCATAATTAAGCACCTACTGTGTGTAAATTAGTGTTCTGGAATCTAGGACTACAGCAGTAAAATATACAAAATCTCTGTACTAGGGTGAGAAAGGAAAGAGATTTGTGGTAGTGGTCATCGCCACAGAAGCACATATGCACAAAAGCGTACCTATGAGCACAGGTGCACATGCGTACACATACATTCTGCAAACATACACACAGAACACAAAATACCAGCACGTGCTCAGCAAATAGACTCACTCATATATACACTCTCGGCAAACACCTATTTCACAAACACACACACTGCAAATACACACACCCATACTCAGCAGATACACACACAAATACACCTAAACTCACATTCTGCAAATACATACCTAGAAAATGCAAACATACACATATCCAGCAAGTATAGACACACACAAACAACACATACACTCAACAAAGCACACACACATAGTCCCAAAACCAAAGGAAGCTTAGTTACACACAAACTCTCATCCAACATGCAGACACATTATCCTCCCCAAATGAGACATGCACACACACACACATATATACCAACAGCAGGGCTGTTTTTCTTATCAGACTCTACTAAAATGTCAGGTCTATGAGGGTTGAGATTTTCATGTCTTGGTCGCTAGCGCATCCCCAGAATCTGACACACAGCAGGTGCTCAATAAATGTTTGTTGAATGAATGAATGAATGGAGGAAATTTTCAATGGACATGCATACATATTTCAGATGCAGACATACCCTTTCTACACATGACAACACCCCTTGTTCACTCATAGTAAACATTTATGGTCAACAAACTTTATCCACCCAGTGATCCAACATTTTCACAGTACACCCACTCTAACATGATCCTACATTCCCCTCCCCTACATTTATTACCTGATTCTTATTCAACTGGACGTACTTGGCTTGGGGCATATACAATCCTTCTTATCCAGATTTTGAACACACACACAACCACACAAGAGACACATACAAACTGCACACGACAAACACATTCAACACACTGCCACATGCACACACTTCCCACACATATAGATCCAGAGTTTAAGCCACAACCTCAACATAAAAGCAAACACAAGAATGTATGTATATATACCTGTCCCACGTTCTCCAGCCTCTAGTCAGCTGGAACAGGGGGCGGGGTGGTGGGAAACACCTCCTCTGCCTCAAACCACGCCCCTTTCTTCAGCCCCACTGTTTCCTGGACTTACCCTGGGAGTGTCTCAGCAGTGCCCTACACCCCAGTCCTGCTAAGAGGTGAGAGGTGCCCCCACGGAAGCATAGGGGGGTAGGGAATTGTTTTGTCTCCACAGACTCCCAGCCTCCTCTGCCCTGGGGGTTTTGGATCCCAGCGGCAGAACCTGACTCCTGCCACAGCCGAGCTTGGCTCCAAAGGCCCAACCCGGGTTGACAGCCCATAAGCCGATTGCAGGCTAAGAGAAGGTGACCATGAGAGGGGCCAGTGGGGATCGGAGGGTTGAGAGAGAGGGAGGAGACAGGGCAGAAAATATGGAGGAATCACTGGACAGAAGAGGGACATTGAAAGAGCTGGGATGTCCTCTTAATTATGAGGGCAGAGGGGGTTGCCTGAGGGCTGAAAAGGCTGAGAGGTCCTACTGGATGTGAGGGGGGAAGGGCAGCGAACTAGGAGGCATATGGACCTGAAGAGGTGGAGGGGACATCATCTTTTGGGGGGGGCAGTGATCCTGGATCAGACAGGCCTTGCTGACACCCTGGGATTTTAAGGTCTTTGGCCGATGCCTCCTTATCAGCTGGTCATTCTCTGTCCTGCCGGGCAGTCTCCTGGGTGTGCATGAAGAGCGCCACCCTGAGTTCCCAGAAGAGGGTGGCCAAAACTCACCCCATTACGCAGCTGACTCTTATCGCAGGTGGACATGGCCTGCAAGGGCTGTACTCAACCCAGCAGCCTGGTCTGGACCCTGCAACTGACCCTGGCATGGATCCTGCTAGGGGCCTGTGGAGGGAGACATTCACTCCCCATTAGGTCCCAGAGACACCAGAGGCTGGAGACTGATCTGGGCACAGGGCAGCTGCACCTAGCAGGTGAGTACTTCAGACCCAGCCTAACCCCCAACACCCAAGAACTCACACTCCAACCTAGCAATGCTAGAATTTTCTTACACCAGGGGCCGAGGGTGACCAGGACGGGCAGCCTGGGTTAGTGCTGAAGACTGGTGGTTTGAAAGCACAGGCTCTGTAGTCAGGCTGCCTGGGTGTAAATCCCAGCCCTGCCCCTGGGTAGCTGTGTGACCCTGGACAACTCACTTAACCTCTGTGGGCCTCATGTGGGTGCTTAATAAGGGGAAGAAGTAACAGACCTGCCTCATGGGAGTGTTGTAAAGGGGTTTATGCAAGCATTTGAGATCTGATACCACTAGCGGGGACATCAAAATATTAGCTGATTAAGATAAATGATTATTATCACTTGAAGATGCAATGCACCTCAAGCACAGTGTCTTTTAAGTCTTATGATTGGGAAGAATGATATAAATGGGGTCAACCCTACCTGAGGATCCAAGACCCCAAGGGAAAGGAGTTCCCTTCTCCATTGCCCTGTTTGTTGCTCCGCAGGGATGGACACACCGGGGGCACTGGATCCTGGAACCTTCTCGGAGGGCTGTGGGGAGCCCAGCCCTGGGTGAGTACAGCCCCGCACCCCACCCACCAGCGCCTGGGTGTGTTTTGTTGCGCCTTTTGCTCCGTTGCCCCAGCCACAGGCCAGAGCCCCCTCGCATCTGGACCCATTCGGGCCTGTCTCTCCCGATGTCCAGGTGCGAATCCTTCCTGGGACACCTCCGAGTTGCCCTCCGGAGTCGCTTCCACTTCCAGCTATTGGGGATACACCAGGCACAGCCGCTCTGCGCGGAGCTCTGCCAGGCCTGGTAGGAGAGGCGGGGCGTGAGGGCAGTGGCCTGTCTCGGCAGGGCCGAAGGTGGAAGCTGCAGCTTGCGGGTCCCAGTGTTTGAAGGGGTGCGGCCTACCTCCAGCACAGCCAAGTTCTAAAGGCTGAGGCCTAGTGTTTTGAGGTTAGGCAGAAAGGGGAGGAGCGTGTAAAGCTCCTGGTTTTTAAGATCGGCAGTATGCAGGAGTGACCTCCCCTGAACCTGGTTTTTTAACAAAGGGGCGGAGCCTCCTCCTTGAAATGAGAAGCTAAAAGGGTTGAGAGTATAAGGGTCTGGCCTGGAACCGATGCGGCCAGTGGTGAGAGAGCCCCGGGTGTGTGTGGAGAATATGGGGTGGGGTAAAATCTGGAGGGTGGTGTTTGTCCGGATGTGGCCCCAAGAGGCGGTACCTGGATATGGGGGAGGAGCATATACTGGACAGACCCTTGGAGAGGAGGAATCCCACTGGAATGAAACTGCAGAGCCTTTACCCACCTTCTTTTCTCCACACACCAACCCCAGGTTTGCCACCTGCAAAACTGATATCACCTGTGGCCCAACTTGGCTCCCGCTCCTAGAAAGGAGGGACTGCAACCCTCACTGCAGCACCTATGGCCAGGTGAGCACGGGAGGAGAGCGCGAGGAAGAGTCTGAAACCTCCCCATACTGTGTGCTGCCTTAACCTGCCTAGGCCCCAGAGTTTGGCCTGGCATTCTCAAGGCCCCGCCCTTCCCCCTTCTACAGCCCAACCTCCATAGTGAAATATATAGCGCTTATGCCGGTAGCCTCACTAATGTCCAGGGTTAGATCTTGCCCTTCCCAAGAGACTGTCTCTGCTCTAGGCCCATCCACGGTCTAAAGACCCAGAGGCCCAAGTCACCTTCCCCAAAGCCCCAGCCCCTCGGGACCCAATAAGAACTAACTAGTCACCTTCCCCAACCCGTGCCCCCACTGTGGCCCCTCCCCCGACTCCCAGGAGGACCCAGAGGCTGGAATTGCCCGCCCCTGTCCCCTACTCTCAATGGAACTCTGGGCCTTTACCGTCCCAAGGCCAAGGTTCTGAAAATGCTCTCTGCCTGCACCAGAGGCCCGCATCCCCAAGGTATCTGCACTCCTCCCACTAACTCCACCTCTTCTCCCAGACCTTCACTGACGGGGTGGACCTTTGCCGCTCCGCTCTTGGCTACGCGCTGCCGGTGGCTGTTCCTGGCGCTGGTCACTGCCTCAACATTTCCATCTCGGTGGTTCCGCATCCCAGACAGGGACGCAAGGCCCGGGAAACCACCTTCCCGCGCTCTCGCCACCCTCGCACCTGGATCCTGGAGGCTGCAGGCAGCGAGAGTGGCAGTGGAAGCGGCAGTGGCCCTTAGGGGGAGGTGGGAGATGCACCCCTTTATCCCCGCCCCCTGCCCGGCCCCTCTAGACACTCAGAGCCCCACCCCTCCACCTCTCAGCCTTCTAGTATCTACAGCACTGTCCCTCCCTGGAGCCCCAGACTCCAGATTACTAGAAAAACAACCCAACTCTAGCTCATTTCCCTCTGAATAAAGTTGCCTACTAGAGCAAATGATGTGGCAGCTTCTTGGGGAAACAGGTGGGAAAGACAGTTGTCAGAGTGATACGTGCCTCACTTCTAATGCTCGGGTCCTAGAGTTAGCGACTGATTCACTAGTGTGTGTGTAAATGACGATGGCCTGTATCCTGGAGCACTTGTCTCAGTAACTTGGAATATTCAGGTGTCAGAATGGAAGTGGCGGGGGTCAGAAGAAGAGCTGGCCAGAGCAGGTGTGCTGGTGGTGTGTGGCGCCAGGAAGAAGCTCCCTTACACAACAGAAGCCCCTTCCTTCCCCCCATTCTCCCAAATCTCTAAGGCAAAGGACTGGACTCAAGTTCAGGATTTGGGTTGTAAGCACTATTCCTAATCCTTCTCCTCTTTATCCTCATCTGGAAAGCAGGGGCAAGGTTTCTTTTTTCTTTTTTTAAGGTTTTTGTTTATTTATTATTTTTTTTAGAGAGAGGGAAAGGGAGGGAGAGAGGGAGAGAAACGTTGATCAGTTGCCTCTTGCACATCCCCCACTGGGGACCTGGCCTGCAACCCAGGCACGTGCCCCGATAGGGAGTTGAACCAGCGGCCCTTCATGTTGCAGGCTGGCACTCAATCCACTGAGCCACATCAGCCAGGGCAGGGCAAGGTGTCTTTCAGTTCAACAGAGCAAGACTGATGGATGCCCCCGTCCAGGCACTACTGAAATAGACCGGGTTCATTCCCTGCCTTCCACACGCACTTATGTTGCTGATGGGTGTGCCCATTGGGTACAAGCCTTCAAGGAGGCGTAATTGAAAATTCTCTTCTCCAAATTACAAACACATAGATTCTCTAACCTAGCAACCCCACCTCTTAGAATTCATCCTACAGAGCTGTGCACGAGGAATAATGACCTATCGCCACCATTCCCTATTACACAGATTTAACAGCAAGCTGAGCGATAACTCAAAGTGTTTATAAAGAGGCATTAAACAAACTACAGAATAGTCATGCCATGGAGGACTCTTCAGCTGTAAAGCAAATACGGTCTTCAGATACCCATTTGGGATTACCTCTAAGATGTATGTGGTGCAAAGAGTAATATGCACTATCTAGAGTACAGTTTGCTTCCATTCGTGTAAAAACAGAAATTTCAGCCCTGGCTGGTGTGGCTCAGTTGGTTGAGCGTCATCCAGCAAAGCAAAAGGTTGCCAGTTTGATTCCCGGTCAGGGCACATAGGTCGGAGGCCGGTCCCCAGCTGGGGAGGGAGCGATGTTTTTCTCACACATTGATGTTTCTCTCTGTCTCTTTCTCCCTCCCTTCCCCTCTCTCTAAATTAAAATTAAAAAAGAGAGAGAGAAATTTTGGGAAACAATGTATCTGTTCATTTATGTTTGTAACATGGGTTAACTCTGGAAGGCCGTAGAAGGTACCTGCTACGGTCTGAATGTTTGTGTCCCTGCAAATTCCTGTGTTGAAATCCTGACCCCCCCCAAAATGACGGTATTAAGAGGTGGAACATTCGGTATATGACTAGGTCATGAGTGTGGAGCACTCAAGAATGGAATTACTATTAGTGGGGGGAGGGGGGTATAAGGAGACTAAAAGGTAATGTAAAAAGAAATACACTTAAAAAGTGTTAAAAAAAAAAAAAGAATGGAATTAGTACCCTTATAAAAAGGACCCCACGGGGATCCCTGCCCCCCTCCCCGACATGAGGACAGTGAGACATCAGCAGTCTGCAACCCAGAAGAGAGCCCCCACCAGAACATGACCACGCTGATACACTGATCTCGGGACTTCCAGCCTCCAGGACTTTAATAAATGTTGGGTGTTTTCCTTTTAAGATTTTGTTTATTTTTAGGCAGAGGGGAAAGGAAGGAGAGGGGGGTAAGAAAAACATGGACTGGTTGCCTCTTGCATGCCCCCAACTGGGAACCTGGCCCACAACCCAGGTATGTGCCCTGACCTGGAATTGGGAATTGAACAGGTGAACTTTTGGTTCACAGGCCAGTGCTCAATCCACTGAGCCACACCAGCCAGGGAAATGTCAGTTAGTAATACGCCACTCAGCCCTGGCTGGGTAGATCAGTTGGCTGGAGTGTCATTCATACACCAAAAGGTTGAGGGTTCAATTCCCGGTCAGGGCACATACCAGGGCTGCAGGTTTAATCTCTGGTTGGGGCACGTATGGGAGGCAATCGTATGGGAGGTAATCGATGGACATTTCTCACATCAATGCTTCTCCCTCCCTCTCTCTTTCTATCTCTCCTCCTTCCTCTCTCTCTAAAATCAGTAAACATATCCTCAGGTGAGGATTAAAAAAAACAAAAACAAACAAACAAAAAGAAAACCTAAGCTACCCAGTCTGCGGTATATTGTTATTGCAGCCCAAACAGGCTGAGTACACCGACCAGTGACCTGGGCCAGGGTGCTTTTCAATATGGGCCTTCTTAATTAGGTATCATACAAACATACATTTTAAAATAAAATCAATCAAACATTGCCCACCTTGTTTAGGTTGCAAAACTCAGTAGCTGGGCGCAGCCACAGAGCACACCCCCCCACCCCCTTCCACCCCAAAGTACAACCCTCACGCTTGGCTTTCCTTAAGCAATTTTAATCACAAACTGAGGGGATGGTAAAGGGGGTACAGGCTGACTCCTAGAGAGTGGTGGCTGACTCTAGGCCACGCTCCTGGAAGTACCGGTGGGGGAGACGGGGGCGGTTTCGGGAGTTTTCCTTGAAATAGGATGTAATCCTCCCTAGTCCCTCCTGATCCCCTGTCGACAAGTCCTCCCTGTGGGTGAGAGACGACAATACTGACCACCTTGGGGAAGGTGGGGGGCCGCCCTCCCAGGCAGGGCTGAGCCCTAGCCTCCCTCCCTCCCCACAGCACCTCCGGGACACCCACCATATAACGTCTTCTGCCTCCTTCTCCAGGATGCTCTGGGCCGTGCGCCAACTGAATCGGACAAACTGGGGAAAGCCAAACACGGGCTCCACGTGCTTCCTCAACCATGCTTTCGTCTTAGGATCTAGGGGAGGAATGGGGTGGGCAATGGTGATAGCCCCCTGAGCCCCGCCATACAGTCCCAGCTCCTCAGACTGCCACCTGAGGCCCTACCACCTCACCTCAGACCTCCTCTGGAGTACCTAAGGCACCCCCCACTGTCTGAGACATCTTCCTGCCTCAGGACCTTTGCACAGGCAGTTCCCCTCCGACTCTTCCCCTGGCCAACAGTTTGTTCAAGGTACAACTGAAAAAGACTGCCTCTGAGACATCTCCCTTACCCCCTACGGACAACAGTCATTAAACCAGCATTTGCGGACCTTAACGTTAGTGCCCATCTTCCCCATGTTAACCATGAGCCCAGTGGGGGTAGGGAGATCCTTGTCTGTCTTGGTCAGAGCTACATCCCCAGGGCTTGACCCTGCACGGCATCTACCAGGTACTCAGAAAGCACTGAAGGCTGACCAAACTGTTTTTGGCCTGGACCTGGTTTCTTCACTTTGGCCTTACCTAAGTTCCAATCACACTCTGTCACCCCGCCCACCTGCCAATCTCCTTCTGGGTCTTAGAATGCCCACGGGGGTCCTTCAAGCCAACCACCGAATCTTTGAATCTGCCATTGTGTGTGTGTTGGGGGCGGCACAATCACTTCCACTTCAGAAAAGGAAACTGAGCCTCATGTTGGGGAGAAAAATGATATTTAAGCTGGGGCTACTGGACACAAGCCAGTGCCCCTCTCTTTGCCCCTGTCCCCTTAACAAAAGGACAGACACCCACCATGAGTCTCAATCCCTCCAGGGAGACAGCAGAGAGGGCGGGAGGAAGAAGGGAAGAAGGAGCCTGCTAGCTGGAAACCAGCTCTGCCACACACTGGCCGTGAGCAGGTGGCCCCGAGCCTGGCCTCAGCCTCGTCCACTGTGGAGCAGGGTGAGCAGCACCACGCTCAGGCCTGCGTTGCCATGGTTACCGTCAGCATCACTACCTCGGGGCAGCTCCCAGAGCAGCCCCACCAGCGTCTGCTCACCATTGGGGTAGCCTGAGCCATAATCCGTGTCCAGGTCCTTTAGTTTTTCCACGAACTTCCAGTTCTTCACAGCCTGGTCACGGGCCACCTGTGGGCAAGATAGGGACTTGGGATGTGCCTCCCTCAAGGCAGGCGTGCCTGCCCAGAGGGATGATGGGAGCCAGTCATGGACAGCAAGGGAACTGACCTTGGCACAGATGCTGGCAGCGCTGACCACGGGGTAGAGGGCATCTGCCTTGGCCTTGACTGTCACCTCGATGCTGGGAAAGCGCTGCTGCAGCCGCTCCTGGTAGGTCTCTGGCAGTCCCACAGTGTCCACAAATACCTGCAGTGGTGACAGAAATGTATTCATTCAACAAACATTGGGACAAGCAGCTGCACAAATGATCCAGCCTCATAGTCTTTGCCTGCTGCTTGGAATCCTCTGCTCTCAGACGCCCCAGGCTGCATCTTTCTCAGGGGCTTCGGCTCAAGCATCACCTCCCAAAGAGGTTTTTCCTCATCAAGCTGCACCCACTGTACTTTTACTGAGCACCTACTGCATGCCATGGGTTGCACTTAATACTGGGAACTAGGCAGTGAACATGGCAGACAAAAATCCACGTTCTCATGGAAGGGACACCCTGGTAAGGGCCACAGACAAGAAACACAGTAAATAATAAAGGACAGGAGACAGCTGGAAGAAGCTGTCTCTTGTTTACAATTTTATTGTTTTTTGAGAGAGAAACATCAATTTGTTATTCCACTCATTTATGCGTTCATTGGTTGATTCTTCTTTGTGCCCTGATTGGAGAACAAACCCACAACCTTGGCATATCGGGACCATGCTCTAACCAACTGAGCTATCTGGCCAGGGCCTGGAAGAGGCTGACAGTTCGAGGAAGGTCGCCCTGAGGGGATGACACTGGAATAAAGGCCTGAAAAAGATGAGGGAAAGAGTGAGCCACGTGGAGGGAGGTCTGGAAAAGGGTTCCGGGCAGAGGAAAGAGCCAGTGCAAACAGCCCCTGAGGTGGGGCCATGTCTAGCATGCTGGATGGCAGCAGGGAGGCCCCGTGACTGGGGCGGAGAAAAGGTCAAGGAGGTAAAAAGGAAAGTGATCTCCACAGTAGTTACTGTTCTCAGAAATCACCTTTATTATTTGCTTACCTGCTGAACTGCCATCTGCCTGACCTCGTCGTGAACCCCAGGGCAGGGCCCTTGTCCCAGTACTGTACTGTCAGTTCCACCTTCCCGTTCGGAACCTCAGCCGCCTCCTCAGCAAGGCCTCCCTTGTTCCGTGCCTTGCCTCAAGTGTACCTGCCCTTGTCATTCTCTCAAAACAACTGGTTCTTTGCCTCTGAACACTTGCTACTGTGCCTACTTATATTTCTCTCTAGTAATTCAATCTCATTCTCCCCCTAACTGTGAGTTTTACTGATTTAATTAATTTCCACTGTGCTCAGAAAATGAAAATGTTTAGATTCACATTTTGAAAACATGACTATCAGCTGCACCTACATTGGAAGCCGATCGCAAGGGAGGGCTCTGAAGAGGATGGGGCAGGCGTCCAGGATGGGAGGGTGCCCTGGCTTAGGACAGGTGGACGGATGTGGGATTTGTTCTGGACACTGAGCCTTTAGATGGGGGTGGTCCTCAGGGGGGCACATATTAAGGGTAGGAAAAGCAGTAGTAAGTCAACTGCAGCAACAAATATTCCTGAGGTACTTACTACAGATATGTCTGATACTGAACTGCCCACTGCACTCATACCCCATTTTATTCTGAGGTGATCGAATGGAGCAACCCAACAGTTAGCTCACCTGAGCAACTTTGACGCCCTGGTCCAACGCAAACTGCACCAGCCCAGTGGCTGTATCATGGGACAGAGAGTTCAGGTTGTATTTGACCCTGCAGTAGGAGACAGAGCCCAGTCAACCCCATTCCAGCCATTGCCAGCCATTGATCCCTTCCGGCCCAGTCTGGCTGCCCCTCCACCCCGGTCCCTCCCGGGGACCCCTCACCGCCCAAGCATGCTGGTAGAGATGAGATTTGGAGACAGCACGTCCAGTGCCCAGCCCACAAAGTCCCCATCCTCCTCCATTTTGGCAAAGAGCCTGTCCCGTTCGCTCTCCGACAGGGTCTTTGAGTCTGAAAGGTTGGGAGAGAAGGGGAGTGGCTGGTTCTCCCAATTCCTGTTCTCTTCCTCCAGTTTAGACCCGCCCCTACACATGCCCAGGAACGCCCTCCCCACACAAACACCAAAGGCTCACCTGCTACTTTCAGGGCCTCCAGATCTGCCAGGCGCGACAGGGGACAATAACAAATGGCATAGACCATGGGGCCTGGGGAAGTGAGGGTCCAACTAGTGAGCCCATTAAAGTCGCCATCCCTGTTTCATCATCACCACTTTTTCCGGTGCCATCACCAGTATCATGGCTATCTCCACTATCACCCCACCACCACCACCACCGAATCCGGTGCAATGCCGGCTCCCACCCCAGTGTAATTTGATCCCTCTTGTCACGTCCCTCCTCTACCCAGGCCCTTGGGGCGCACCCAGCACCGGGCCCCGGCCGGCTTCATCGACGCCCAGGGCACACGGCTCCTTGCGACACACTGCGGGCACAGGCGAGTTCAGACGACAGCGGCCTGTATTGTCGCTCTCCAACTCTCTGAGATCCATGCTGTCTCGGTTGCAGCCAGCAGCTGCAGGAACTAGGTATGCACACGCAGGTCTCGGCGCGTTTTCCGCGGGCCCGACCAATCAGCGTGCAGGACACGCCCCCAACGCTCCCGCCGCCGTTGACGTTTGCGCAGCCAGTGCCTACGCCACTGCAATGCGGCTTCCTGGGAATCGTAGTTCCGGAGGCGACTGCAGAGCTCTGAATTTGGGAAACGGGGTGGGAAGGGTCGCTTTCGAAGCTCCGCCCCGAGGTTTCATAGCTCCGGACTCAGCTCTCTCCTCCCCTCACCACCCTTAAGCCCCAGACTTAGGGCCCCTGTTCTCCCTTCCCGGTTTCCACCTCGTCTGCGCCCCCCATCGTCCTTCCTTTGTTCCCACCCACCTTGGGGAGTTAACAGCCCACCCCGGTCTGCCTTCTCTGCGCCAGTCTCTCACCCGGTCTCAGGGCCTCCAGTCGCAGTCGATTGGCTTGCAGGATGAACAGTCCCGTTGCCGGCAGGGCCGCACCTGCACCAGGTTCTCGCGGTCCGTGAACACCGGGCCCGGCGCTGTGCCCAGCAGCTCGCGGCTGCGCTCCTGCTTGCCCAGGTCGCAAAGACAGCGCCACTTTCCCCACGGGCCAAGGATTGAGTCCTCCACCTCTAGGGATGGAGGCGCCAGGTCGGGGCGGGGGGCACCTACCCCCAGGTCGTCCTCTAGGGAGGGAGGAGGCTAAAGACACTAACAACAAACAGCTTATGTTTGCAGCGCTGTCCCTCTGTGCCAGGCGCCCTGCCATAAGTGATCTCATTTAGTCTTCCCATTAGTCCCAGGTGGAGAAACTGAGACCTAGAAAGACAAGCCATCCTTCCGAGCTCACACATCTGGTGAGTGACCCAGAGGGATTGCAAACTGACACTTTCCACCTGTGCCAGTTGGGACTGCGGTACAACACCCTTCGTGCCCACCCTCAGAAGCTGACTCCCTGCAGGGACATAATCATGAACCTTGCCAGCGGGCACCGTGCCACCTGACCAACAGGTCTGTCAGGTGGTAAATTAAATGGCATAATTAGCATAATAAAGGTACTCAAAACCCCTGCACTGTGCTAGCACTTAGAACAAAAACAATGAATATGATCACTTTTAAAATAACTACAACTTACTGAGCGCTTAACCACTCGCCTTTACAGGGTCCTTTTTCTGACTTCTCCCCAACATCTATGAGACAGGCCCTAACTCACCGAGCCCCCATCACATAACACTGGCATCTTTCATTCTTCTGTCAGGCCTTCTGGCCTTGGCATATGCTGTTCCAGTTGCCTGGCAACACTCTTTTCCCTAAATCTTAGCGTTTTTTGACTTTCTTGTCATACCAGCTGCATTGGTTACCTATGTTCTTCAGCCAGGCCTTCTCAGACTTCAGAAGTTGACCTGCCGCCTTCTTTCGCTATCTCCGCCCCCGCGCCCCGGCCCATCCATCACTTATCCCTGTGTTTACGGACGTGTCTGCTTGGGTCCTGCTTATAGCCTCTCTCCCTGTGTAAGTTGCTTAAAGGCACTCTCTATTTCAATTTACGAATGAGAAAACTGAGCCTCAGAGGAAAGTGACCAGCCCAAGGGAGGCCGCCAGTGCGCAGATGGGGGTAGATCTGGAGTCTATGGAGGAGGATCTCTTTGCAGCCACCTGGCAAAGTGAGGCAAGGGGGCAGCTTTCCGCACCGTCACACTCGCGGCCTGCGGTTACCTTTCCCCTGAAGCTGCAGCCGTAGCTGCTCCCAGGTGTCGCCTTTGCCCTGATCGCCAAAGTAATGGTAGTCGGGGGAGACCTGGGCAGGGGTCGCCAGCAACAGGAACATCAGAGGCGACAGCAGTAGTGCAGCTGGGTTCCGGTCCATGCCGGACTCCAACCGCCCCCGTCCGCGCCACGCTCCGGGGCTGAGCCCCGCGCGGTGTCTGCGGGGCCCTCACTACCCTCGCGGGTGGGCGCAGTGGGCGCGGCCCGCGGCTGCGCGTCTCCGCCAGCCGCCCGCAGACCTAAGAACACCTCGGGCTTCGCTCCCCCCTCTACAACGTTGGCAGTGGACCCAACCAGTCCTGTCGTCACCATCCCCCGCCCTGAGCGTCATGGTTCAGGCCGCGCATAAAAAGCTCCGCTGTCTTGCGAGCACTTGCCTCTGAGAACGCGAGTCAGCTAGTCTGCTGCAGTTTGCGTCCCACCCTTCCCCACGCAGGTAGGGACACCGGGGGCGCACCGGCCTGGGGGGACGCCCCCTTGGAGCCTCTCCGGCCCTCTCCAGATCTCAGCTCTGGCCTTTTTGTTTTTCACCTACTGTGGTCGCCGCCTTTGTCCTTGGGGTGGGGTGAGGGAATCGAGGCCAGGGCCTTGGCGTGCTTCCCGTCCCCTATTTGCTGGGGGTTCCTCCCCCAGGCGGTGAGCCTGCACCGCCGCATTCAGGCCGACACGTTAATGGGAAGCCTGGCGGCAGCGGCTGCACTGCTCTTGCTGGCAGGAGGTGTGGGAGGGGAGGAGCGGAGCGGAGCGGGGCGTGGGGGGGGCGGGTCTCCCGTGATCTAAAAGCTGCGCAGAGCCCGTACCAAGGAGGGCTAGGGGCCGTGAGGCAGCCTCAGCCGCTCTGATTCAGTGGCCGGGCCCAGCACGCAGGGTGACCTTGGGAAGCGAGGACAAAGGGTCTTTCGCGGGCACACTGACCGGGCGGTGGGGGTGGAGGGGGGTCTCAGCTTTCAGTCATGGCCTCCGGAAACGCTCACATCGGAAAGCCCGCCCCGGACTTCAAGGCCACCGCCGTGGTGAATGGCGCCTTCACGGAGGTGAAGCTTTCAGACTACCGAGGTGAGGGCGGCCTGGAGGCGGCCCAGGTGGGCGTGGGCCCCTGTGTTCGGAGGGGCTGGGCCTTCACTCCTCTCTTTCTGCCCCCTCTTCCAGGGAAGTACGTGGTCCTCTTTTTCTACCCGTTGGACTTCACTTTTGTGTGCCCCACGGAGATCATCGCTTTCAGCGAGCATGCCGACGACTTCCGCAAGCTGGGCTGCGAGGTGCTGGGGGTCTCTGTAGACTCACAGTTCACCCATCTGGCTTGGTATGAGTGGGGACCAGCAGAGAGGGACGGTGCAGCCAAACCTACACCTCTACAGGGCCGGAGCTCTGTGTTCCAGTTGCTGTCGCTCAACCTCTACACCTCCCTTTCCCATCTTGAAAATAATGGGAATAATGACGCCCAAGTCCTTAACCTGATGATGACGACAATAATTAGCACTTGGAATTTAGATAATTGGTGTGGAGTTACAAACGCTTTATCTCACTTAGGGCAAAGCAGCCTCCCTCCCAAGAACTAATTCAAGAAGATGGCAACTCCAGTTCAAGGGCGTGAAGGGCTGAGCCCCAGGACACAGCTAGAGAGGAAGGAGGCTGGGGACTCTGCCCCAAGATGCTGCAGACTACCAGCACACGTGAAGCCACTTTGTTGGAACGAGAGCATTAGCTTAGTCTTCCCAGCTGTGGAAACAGCCCCTGCACCCAGTTCAGGGTGGGGTGGGTGGGACTCCCAAGGCCTTGCTCTAAAACCCCTTATCTCTCGCCTCCAGCACCCCCTCTCCAGCCTTTATCACACTCAGGCCCACAGGGTGAGGACCCTGCTGTGCCAGACATCCTGAGGTCCCAGCCCTGTCTCTCCCACCTCCAGGATTAACACCCCCCGGAAGGAGGGAGGCTTGGGCCCTCTGAACATCCCCCTGCTGGCTGATGTAACCAGAAGCTTGTCGCATGATTATGGCGTGCTGAAGGAAGATGAGGGGATTGCCTACAGGTACTGGGGGTTCTCAGGGGATCCCCATCCTCAGGGTGAGAGGATGATTCTTGGGTGATGCCCGCCCTGTCCCGAGCCCGTGGCTGGCAGGGAGATGGCGCTCGCTCCCCTGGCCCTGCAGTGGGAGCTCCCAGATCTTCACGGTGAACCCCTATATCTTCAGGGGCCTCTTTATCATCGATGGCAAGGGTGTCCTTCGCCAAATCACCGTCAATGACTTGCCAGTGGGGCGCTCTGTGGATGAGGCTCTTCGGCTGGTCCAGGCCTTTCAGCACACAGATGAGTATGGGGAAGGTGAGTGGACACACATTTATATGTGTTCACACGTGGGTACATACACAGCCCTTCTCTCTGTCCCTTTGCGGCCTTTCATTGCCTGCTTTGTCACCTGTGTGACATGGATAATGGGGACCCCAAAGAAGATTTAGCTCAGGGCCTTATCTGCAGGAAGTTTCTAGTCTGGTGGGGGGAAATACCCCAATTTGAGTGTGGGGAGTTGGGAGGGTAATAAAATCTATAGAGAAGGTATTTGAGAAGGCATGTGCCAAGGCAGGCTTGAATAAAATTAGTTGGATCAGAGTAGCTTCTTGGATGGAGGGCATAGCCTGACCATAGTCTCTCAAAGTCTAGTAGGGGCGAGGCTGAGGGGGAAAAGATGGGGCTAAAAGGGCCAAAAAGAAATAAAAATGTCAGTCAAAAATCCTGCACCTGGGATTGGGGCCCTGTCAGCATGTGGTATGGTCTTGGCCCTGGACCACTTGGCCCTGGGCTTTTTCTTCAGTAACTCGGATCTTGCTTCGCTTCTCACTGCTGTCCTGCCTCGAATATGGGACTGTAGCCTCACATGTGCCTCCTTGTGTCTTTCCACAGTTTGTCCCGCTGGCTGGCAGCCAGGCAGTGACACAATCAAGCCCAACGTGAATGACAGCAAGGAATACTTCTCCAAACACAACTAGGCTGACAAGCAGGCGCCAAGCTTGGGCTCTTGGCCCCTACCTGGGTGCCCCATGCTGGCCCAGGAAAGGCCAGATCTGCCCTTTCATATTCTACAGTCTGTGATCCTAAAGGGCTAGTCCCAGTTCTTTTCATATTTCTAGCTGAGTGGTGAATGGTGACCCATCCCTGGAGCCGCCCAACCAGGCACAGGTCTAGAGGTGACCAATAAAGTATTAGGGACAGATGTGAGTCTGTGTTGGTGTGGTCTGTGCTGTAGACTTCCCTGCCCACTCCTCTTTCCTCCCAGCTCTGGCCTGAGAAACTGCGCTGTAGTTACTCATCTCCACCACAAGGTGGCAGTTTTACCCCATGTTCACTGCTTTCATTTTCGGCTTTGGAGGGCAGTCCCCAGACCTTGTCATCAGCCAGGCTGGGTTCAAGTGTCATTTAAGAGATGTGATCCTTCCTGGCGTTCTTCATAGGAAAATGGGAATAAAGACAACCGAGCCAGATCATGCACATTAAAAGAGATCAAGTATGTGAAGCCCTGCCCAGTGAATGGTTACTAGGGCAGGTTCCTGGGCCTGAAAGAAGAGTTCAGTCTTAGGTGAAAGAGGGTGCATGGGCAGAACTAAGACTGGGAGCTCGAGCTACATGCACAGTGGGCAAGCTCTGCCCCACCACCGGTTGCAAGGGCTACCTGTTGCTGCCTGTCAGCACCTAGGATGGAAAGGTGAGTGTTAGCCTAGGAGGCAGGTGTCGGGAGCAAGGCAATTTTCCCAGGAGTGCAGTTTGATGTATGTGCCCAGGCAAGTGGTTCCACTCTGAGCCTCCATTTCCTTCCACAGAACTGGATGGACAAGCTCATTTAATCCATAGACCCATTATTAATATTGCTATCCAGCTGAATACCCACCGAAGTCACTAATCTCAGCCTTGAAATTTTATCTGCACTTCTGTTCAAGGCCCTGCGTGGTCTTTCCTGACCTTATCTCCATCCTCCTGGTTTATTCCATTCCGGGCACACTGGCTTCTTACTGTTGTTCTTCAACAGGCTGATCTTGCTCTGGGCACTGGAACTGCATGTGTTTCCTCTGCGCAAGATGCTGTTACCCAGTATTTTCTCAGGGCCGGGCTTCTTCAAATCTGGTCTCATTAAAGGTCCATGTTTCCAGTCCATTCTCCAAGGTAGCTCATCTCCCCTGCCCCATCGCTACTACTTTGACCTATGTCTTCTCTTCCTAGTACTTAACTATCATCTCTGAATCAAGTTTCCTTGTTTATTATCTGTCTGCCTGCTGTGGTCCAGGCTGTGTCTCCAGGGCCGGGTTGTTCAGTAGTTTATGAGTGAATTAATAAAGTGTCTGTTCTGCCCATCCCGCCCCTATTGCCTGGTTTCTCTGTTCTGAGTGCTTCCAGCTCCGAGGCCAGCCTGACGCCCTCGGGGAGCGCACCAGCTCCCCTCATACCCATTCCAGCTGCGGGGGAAGGAGCCCCGTGAGAGCGGCGGAGGCGCCCTGCGGCCTGAGCAGCCGCCCCGGCAGGACCAGACCTGGCAGTCTCCCCGATCCTAGCCTGGCACCGGGAGGGGAAACTGGCAGGCGGGCGCCGCCCTTCCTGGCGAGGGTGAGGGGGGACCGCGGCGGCAAGGAAGCGCAGGCAGCAGCAACCCGTCACCCAGGTCAGGTCAGACAAGCGTGGGCGCGGTGGGGCCAGGGCGCCAGCCAGAGGAGGGAGGCTCTGGGGTGACTCCCTGGACCCAAGAGCGCGGCCCGCCCACCGCGGACGCTCTGGACCCAAGCCTGGGGCTTTCCGGGCCCCGGCAGCCGCCCGCCTGGGAAAATCCCGGCCTCCTTCCGGGCGCCGCGGCCCTTGCCGGGCAGAGCGGGGGAGGGGATTCCCGGAATCTGCCCAGAGACCGCCGTCGCGTCATTGGGCAGCATCCACCCATATATGGGCAGCGCTTCCGTTGCGTCAGCAGGGAAAGCCCCGGCGCGCGCGGCTAGGCGGGGCCGCACCTGCGCACTGCGCGGACCGCCCCAGGCATCCTGCCCCAGGTGTTGGGAGGCTGGACTGCGTACCCGCCCTGGACTTTGCTACTCCTGGGATCTGGGAACGCGAGGAGGCATCGCGAGATTTTTGGGCAGAGCTGGCGAGGGGACACAAATACAGAAGCGAGCCACAAACAGCAGTGGGGTGGGGACATCCCAATATTCTCCTCCCTCCGTCCGCCCGGCTTGGAAAAAAAGACAACAGAAATTAATAAAGAACCTTTTTTTTTTTTACTTAAATAGATTCAATAAAAAGTCAGAACAACAAACTCACACACACACAAACACATCTTAAAATAAACTCTTTTGGAAGTGCGTGTTTCTTCTCCACAGTACGGTGCAGAGGGGAAAGGGTAGGGGGCGAGGGTCTCCTCCTCAGTGTCCCTGCAGGCTTGAGTACCGGGCGGCGGAACCAGCTCCGCCGCGATCGCCCCCTCCTCTCCCTCCCTGTTAAATACACAAATATATTATATTCAATATGAATCGAGTCCGTTTCCAGAAGAAAAAAAAATACGAAAAAAAAAAAACTGGGAGGGGAGCTTGTAAACGTCGAGGTGGACTGGGCGCAGAGCCGGCGGGCAGGAGTCCAGTGTTGTTTTCGGCGCCCCCAAGCCCCGGGGCCGGTGCCCACCGCCTGCCCCCTCGCCCTGTGGGAGGCGTGCGTCCAGCCGTCCAGGCTGGGGTGGGGGGGATGTCCGTACGGAGAAGGGGTACTCAAAAGGCGTGTCCCTTGACCCCGAGGAGCAGCTGGCAGCCGTTGCTGACGTGGGTCATGACCTTCTGTTTGAGCTGGGCTACCTGCTCCCGGAGGAGCCCGGCAGTGCTCGAGAGCCCCGCGTTCTCGGCCTTGAGCGTCTTCACCTTGTCCTCCAGGCGCGCGATGCGCTCCAGCTTCCGCTTCCGGCACTTGGTGGCCGCCAGCCGGTTCCGCAGCCGCTTGCGCTCCACTTTGATGCGCTCCTGGTCTTCCATGTTGATGGGGGACACTGGCGGCGTGGCGTCGCGGCTGCGCGCCTCCGGCACGGTCTGCGGTTCCTCCTTGAAGGTGGAAGCGCCGCGGCCCAGGCCCAGCTGAGCCGGGTGGCCGCCGGCGAAGGGCTGTGCGTGTGGGAGGTAGCTGATGGTGGCCGTCGGATACGAGCTGCCGGTCCCGACGGCGGCCCCGGCCCCTCCGGAGGGCGCAGAGGCTGGGGAATAGCTGCTGAGGTTGGTGTAGACGGGAGGAGGCTCCGGGCCGGCATAGACACCCCCGGGCCCCGCTGGGGGCCCCCCGCTGGCGCCCAGGGACACGTTGGGGGGCGTCACGTGGTTCATCTTGTGTAGGTCGTCCAGGGCTTTGACAAAGCCGTCGGCAAAGCCCTCCTGCTCCTCGGTGACACCGCCCCCTGCGCCCCCCGCACTTCCACCGCTGCCACCCCCGCGAGGGTAAAAGTACTGTCCCGGGGGCGTAGGCGTCGTCGTGATCACGCCGTTGCTGTTGGGGACAATCAGGCGCTCCAGCTCTGATGAGGCGAGCTTAAGCGACGCGCCTGTGTCCGAGCTCTGGCCGGAAAAGTAGCTGCCACCACCGCTGCCCTCTGGACCGGGGCCGCGCACCCCAGGTGGTTTCAGACTTCGGTAAGGGTCGGTCAGATTAAGCGCCAGGCTAGGTTTCAGGAGTTTGTAGTCGTGTAGAGAGAGGCCGCCCGAGGCCCGGCCGTATCCCGCCGCTGCGTATGAGTCGTCGTGGTAGAAGGGCTGTTCCATTTTAGTGCACATCCGGGCGGCCCGGGCGGTCTGGGGGTGGTCCCTGCGGGGCCGCCCCGGGCCTCGCTGCGGTGAACGGTGCGCTGTCCTCAGCGGTGGCTTGACTGGGTGTCTGGAAGCTTGGTCCCGGGGGCTGGTACCGGCCAGGAGAGGCCAGCGGGACGCCGTGCGCGGAAGCGCTGTGCGGCTTCGCGAGCCCCTCTCTAGCGCGCTCGCTTTTTTGGTGTCGCTTCCCCCTGCTCCCTGCTCCCCGCTCCCTGCTGGCTCTGAAGCTGGCCTGCCGCGCTCAAGGTCCCAACCGCTCAGCGGGAGCCACACGCCTTTATACGGCGATTGTCAGCTGCGGAAGTGCGCTCCGATTGGCCGTCGCGCGAGCCGGGCCCCAGCGCCCCCCTCCTCGAGCGTGGGGAAGGGAAGGAGGCGGCTCGCGTCACTGTCAGGAAGCGCGTGTCCTTGTAAACAGCGGCCACGGGCTGGGTAGTTTGGCGAGGCTGCAGGGGGAGGGGCTCAGGGGACCCCGGGGCGCTCGAGGAAGGGGATGCTGAGACAATCCGAGGCACACCGGGAGCGGCTCCAGGGAGGGTGATGATACCCCTGGTGTATCCGATGAGGGGCTCGAGGAACTGGTACAGAGCAAGTGTTTGTGTATGTGTGTGTGTGGGGGGGGGGTCCCAAGTTGTACACAGAAGGCCTGAGGAGTCCCTAGTATCCGAGTGTGGCTCGAGACCTATGAATAGAGAGACCGAAGGGTTGGGCGGGGTAAATAGGAGAGAGTAAGGAAACGAGATGCTTCACTCAGGAATTGAGTGGGGGCTCTGAGTACAGTGGGGCTGAAGGACTGGGATTTTCATGGGAGGGACTGAACCCAAGAAAAGTGAGAGGGTGGGAAATGAAAATGGTACACGGGAAGGAGCTTGAGGACGCATTATGCAAGAAATAAGTAGGGGTCCTGGAGTCCATGGGAGAGACTGATATCCCCCATAAATGGGAAGGAGAATCTAGATATGCGGAAAGTAAATAAGGGTCCTGGGGTACACTGAGTCAGGGAAAATATGTGTGGTAGAAGGGGACACTGTCACAGGTCAGGGCACACCTTCAGAACCGAGATGACAATGACAGAGGGTCCTCAGTTGAGACACGAGGGAAAGAAGGGTCTTTGAGGATCCTGAGGAACTGGACTGCTTGATCTTCCATGACTGGCGCCCCCTCTTGTGGGTGACCTCCAGGCGCCTGTATACTCTGTCCCTATCCCAAAAGCCTCCCCCAGTAACCCTGGGCTTGACCGCCACCACGTCGGCTCCCGGTGCCTGGACCCGGCCCCAAGGCCGGGGCGCGGTCGCCCAACCCCACTCCTTCCTTAGAAACAGGCCGGGGAAGAACTCGGCGGCAGGAAATGTGGCAACAGCCCTGGGGGAAAGAGCCCGGCCCTGTCTCCGTCACTCGGATCCTACGGGACCTTGCGCCCCGCCCTTGGTCGGGCTGGGTTCTGCGCCTCAGAAAAGGAACCTGGGCGCGGGACCCCAGCGGAGGCCGGGGTGCACTGAGCACGCCCAGCCTCAGAGGCTTCCAGTCACTCAGAGGCTCCCCTCCAGCAATGGTACCGCCTGCAGTGCCCGCGGACGATCTTGGGGGCTGGCAGTCAGGGGACGATTCCATTAGCTCGACAAAGGGGGACGCCAAGGGGAGTGGGTCCTAGTCACCGTGGCAACAGACCGGAGTCTGCGCTTGGCTGGGGGAGGGGGCCCCCCGGAGTCTGTCCCCGACGCCCATATAAGGGCACAGGAAGGGGTGGGGCCAGTCCTGTCCCCGGGCCCCCAGCCAGGACCCGGGAGCCCGGGTATCTGCCAGGTCCCAGGGCGCGCCCGGGCCCCCGATGGCTAGTCCTGACCAGCCCCAGCCTGCGGCCCCGGGGCCCCCACGGTCCCTGGCCCGCGCCCCACCCAGTCGCTCTGGGGCTGTGTCCTGCCAGGCCCGGCCCGACCCAGCCCTGCAGGTCTCCACCTGCCCACGGGCCTGGGTCGGACTTCGCCCCTGGCCCGACGGGGCGCGGAGGGGGCGGGCCAATGCCTCGAGGCGTCCCTGGCGCCTGGGCGGGCTGGGCTGGCACGGCTGCCTCCTCCCTCGGGCGGGGTACTCATCCTTTCTGCCAGGAGATCTGGGGCCTCTCCCCATAAGCAACTCTAAGGCGCTGGGGTGCCCCTTCACTCACTCTTGTGGGCAAGGGCCCCTGCTCCTGTTTTAGTCTGGGGGTATGGTCAACCATCCAGAATACCGAGAAGGGCTTCCCTCTCTCCCCAGGGTATCTCCTCCACCTGAGGGTTCCCCTTTCCTCCAGTCAGAAGGGACCTGAAAACCAAAGGGGAGAATCTGGAGAGACCCAGAGCACCTTCCCCAGTAAGGACTGGGTGGAGGTTTAGAAGGGGCCTCTAGTTAGAGTTAAGGTGGGACTTCCAAACAGTTAAGATGCGAGCCACTAGAATAAGATGCGAGAAGCTGAGTGTCTTTCTCTCAGAGAGAGGCCTCTGTCTTCTGGAATGATGGAAGTTTCCTCAGGGTAGAGAAATGCTGAGGGATGGGGCTAGCCAGCCTTTGTAGAGCAAGCACAGAACTCACCAAGGGGGGGGAAGGAAAACGAAAGAGGTGAAAGAGAAACCGAGCTATGTGAGGGCATGGGGAAGTCCAGCAGAGCCGTGGTGCTGGGGAGGAAGGTCCCATAAGAATCTGGGGGCATCCCTGCCTTTGGAGGTACTTGTGACCCCTGGGTGCCCCCTCCCCTCCTCCCCTAGCTTGAACTGCTCCCCTCCCTGCTCCAGGCTCAAGGGAGATTCCAGCGGGCCGCTGAGTCTGGCAGGCATGCTGCCAAGGCCTGTGTCTCCCGCCCATGCTAATAACTGCAGCTGACATCTGGCCAGGGCCCTGCGGGGGCGCAGTGGGCAGGATTGGGGGGACTAGGCAGGTCTGGCCAGAGGGCTGCATCTCACGAAGCCAACCTGCAGGTCCCACGGGCCAGGAGGCCACGATGAATCAGCCCTGGCCAGTGCTGAGGCTGACCAGGCCAGGGGAGTCTTGGAGAACTGTGAGGCTGGCCCAGGGGGGGTCAAGATGAAGGGCAAAGACCCAGCAAGGAAAAGTGGGTGTTTGGGGGTGGGGGTCAGGGCAGGGAGAGATGGCCAGAGAGACAAACTGCGGGCAGGGTTAGCGTCATGCAGACAGTCAGCAATAACACTTAGGATAGGCAGACAGGCTGAGAAATAATAATTATTATTTTAATAGCTAACACTTATATAGCTCTTGCCATGGGCCAGGCACTCTTCTAAGTGGTTTAAGTAGAGTAACTAATTGCCTGCTTTCAGCCATCCAGCAAAATGCATGCTGTGTATCCCCATTTAACAGATGAGAAAACTGAGGCAGGTAAAGAACTTGCCTGATGTCCCACAGCTGTAAGCACTGGAGTTGAGATATAACCTGAGCTGTCTAGCCCCAGAGCATTAGCCACTGCACTGTGGGTAATCACAGGCAGAGAGGCTTTTATGCAGACCAACTGTATGCCAAGCTTTGCAGGCCCTTTCAGGCAGGGTGTTCTTTAATCAGGAGAGGAATGGAGTTGGGTACATAGTGGAGGGGTGCTGCTCGGTGGGGGGACAGGACGGCACGTTGGAGTGGGGTTGGGTGGCTCCATGCACTCTGCATGGATGTTTGAGCAGGGGGTGGGGAATTGGCCAACCAGGGAGGGCGGGGGCCCAGCCCAGCTGGTACAGCCGGTTCCAGGCCCCTGCCAGTCTCACTCTTGTGGCCTGGGCAACACCCCCTCACACCGCCCTACTGGCTCTGCTGGCGCCAAGGCCCCTAGAAGAGGGTGTGAGAATAGCCCCTTCCCCCTCCTGACCTGGGTGTCCAGATGCAGCTGGGGACTGCCCAGCCCTTGGGCTCCAGAGCAGCATCTGGAGAAGGGCTCTGTGCCAGCCTCCCCCAACACCCAGGAGCCCAGGGCCTGGGGTGGGGACAGGATAAGGGGGAAGTTCATCTACCCCCACCCACAGGTCTCTCCGGGGCTTTTGACTTTGACATGAGGGACTTCTCCTTCTTATAAATAGTCTAATGACCCCCTCCCCCTTGGCCCCACTGACCGGTGGAGCCCTCACCAGGAAACTGGGCTGGGGGCTGCGAGTGAGTCAGCCAGTGAACAGGCCAGGGCGAGAACCCACAAGTCATAGCACCCAACCTCCCGCGTCCCTGCCCCTGGGTGTGGACAGGCAGCTGGGCAGGAAGAGGCTGAGAATCACGGAGGTCCTCCCCCAGGAACCCCTTGCCTGCCAGCTACCTCCCTACCCCACCTCTGTGGTCTGGGGGTCCCTTACCCCCTCTGCCAGAGAGGAAGCTTCTGGGTTTTCTTGGAAGCAGGAAGGAGAGGCTGCCTCTTCAGGCTGACTCAGCTGGGCATGAGGGGAGTTTCCCATAAAACTACTTCTGTCTCCCCCCACATACTCTACACACTGCTGGTTAGGCCTTGGGGGGCCTGGGGCTGGCTGAGATTCTGGGTGCCCCCGTTGTAGAGGATGGGCTGAGAAAACAGGTCTACAGGCCACCAGGGACTGAGGCAGCTGAGCCAGGCCTCCCAGGAAGTGACAAACAGCAGGGAGGGAGGGAAGTCCAGGGTAATGTCTGGAGGGAGGAACTGCGGGGATCCGGGGGTGGGGGGAGGTGGGTACGGAGGCATACTGGGAAGCCCAGAGCGCCACGGTACCTCAGCACGGTCCGGGAGCATGTGTGTCTGGTCGGCTGTGGGTCTGGGTATGACTGGCCTGTCAGGGCATGCGAGAGTATGTGTGAGGCCTGTCTCCCCAGGGCATGTGTCTGTGTGTTGGCCCAACCCTGCAGGGCTGTGTAGGGCCTGTCTGCTTTGCGCGGGGAATGGTGGGTATGTGTGTGTATGGTCTATGGAATGGGTTGCATATGGCTGGTCTATATGCATGTGTTGCTTTGGCGTTCATATAGCTAACCTATTCTTGTCTGGGGTGTGTGTGTGTGTGTGTGTGTGGTCCCTGGCTTGCCTGTGTGAGGTCTGTGTATGTGTGTGAGGTCTGTGGCTGGTGTGTGTGTCCGAGTGTCTCCGGGCCATTGTGTTTGTGAAGGTCTGATTGTGGCCTGTCTGCGACTGGTGTGTGTGCATGTTTATGTGAGTTCTGTTGCTGGTGTACATGTGTCTGTGTGAGCTCTGGGGCTGGTGTGTGCGTGCGTGCTAGCCAACAGGTTCCGTCAGGTGTTCCTGTGTCGATGTGCTTATGAACATCTGACCGGCCTGTCTGTGCCTCTCTGTGCTTGGTGTGACTGTCTGGCCAGACCACATGTGTGAATACGTCAGTTTGTCTTCTCAAATGTGTCCCGTCTGTTAGCCGGTCTCTTACGTGAATGTTACTAGTGAGGTCGCATGTGTCTGTAAGCCTTGGTGTCCCTTAGAGCCTTCTGAGTGTGTGCGCGACTGTGGAAGGAGAGCTCTCTGTCAAGGTATGTGTATGTCCTCTTCATCGATCCTGTCATAGGTTTGTTTTTCTCTTTTGCTTCGAAGTGTCTTTTTCAGTCGGTGATCTTGCTAGTGTATGTGGTGTGCATGCCCGCGTGCTGGTTTGTGTGTCAGGATCTGACTGTGTGTGTCTGAGCACCTCTGGTACAGCTCTGGTGGCACTGAAAGTGACTGTCCCTCTCTCTTAGTCTGTCAACATGATGTGTCACCCGCTCGTGTCTGATGCGCAGTTGTCTGTGCGTCTGTCCTCTGTGTTTCTGGACTGTCACATTTGTCTCAGCACGTGTGTGGCCATGCCACTGGGTTGGCCAGACTTTGTGCTCACCTGAATGTCTCTCTGTGCTTGTGTGTGACATTATGTCCATCTTGCCTGTATGCCAAGTTGATTTATCCTTGTCACACACGCCCTGCCTGCATGTCCATCTGGCCTGTTGACAGCTTTGTGTGTTGGACAGCATTTTAGTCTTGCTCCTGAGCCTGCCCTGCCACTGTGTTTGTGTGAGACAGCCCACACTGGATCATCTTGCCCAGATGTGTGTCTGGCCCTGTCAGTGTGTCCCAGGTTGGCAGTGTCTCTGTGGCCAGGGTGACAGGGTTTGTGAGTCTGGACTGGCTCTCAGGGTGACTGTATGTGTACACTCCTTGCCACCCCCCCAAGTCTGGCCACCCTGGGCCATGTTTACTCTGCCCCTAGCCGACTTCTGCCCTGCCCGGGGAGGGGCTGACCCTCCCGTCTGGTCTGTCCAGCCAGCAGTCCACAGGATGTTCCCTAGACGCTGTCTCGGCCAACATCCCCTCCCTGGGGCCACCCTTAGGTCAGGACCCAGGAGTCCAGGGCAGCAGGGGGTGGGGCTGCAGTGTGGGGGCCCCGTCAGGGCCCCAGAATGAGGGTGAGGGGTGGGGAGGTGACAAGCCCAACAGGTTCCGCCTCATTCCTGTCCCGCCTCTCACTTCCTGGGTGCCTGCCCAGGGCAGGGGTGGACAGGATGAACCCCAAGGCCTCAGAGTGCCTGGGTGGGGCAAGGCCTTCCTGGCAAGGACTTGCTCCTGCTAGACACCCTGACACTCAGGCCTGAGAGACAGGAGGAGACTGGGTCCTTCTTTGGGCTAAGACCCCTTCCTTCTCCTGTGCCCAGCTCTGCATGCAAAAAGTCTCATCCATTATTCACCTAATTCTGTAATGGCACAATGAGCTGAACATAATTATCCCCCATTTTTAAGATGGGGTAACTGAAGCCCAGACAACAATGAGAGCAGAGGCAGGATCTGAACCCAGCTCTTGGGTATGCTACCTAAGACTCCCAGCCAGCTCACCGACCGCCTAACCTCTCTAAAAACGGTGCATGTAGTGTGGAGTATGAACGAGGCCCCCAGGAGGCTTGGCTCAAGGGGGCACCCAGCTCGCTCTGAGTCAAAAGGGGCCCCTGGATGAAATGAATAAGAAAACGGCTTTAACCGTTTCATCGCCACGACAGGCTCTGCCAAAACTTCCTGTGGGCTGTAGGGGGGAGGGCTGGGGGCTGGGTTCCCGGAGGCCTGGGGGGGACAGAGCCAGTTCATAGGCGGGGGTGAGTAGGACACACTTCTAGTGACCCTGGCTGGGCCTACGTAAAGGACCACACTGACCCCCGCTGGAGGGAGACCCCGTCCGCCAGAGCACGAGGTCCCTAGAACTTGGTTCTAAGCCGTCCCGCCTTCCTCCTCCCTCTCCCCGCCTTGAGGGGTCTCAGAGTCCGCAGGCCCCCCTCCCCAGGGGCCTGAGTCACACAGGGGAAAGCCGAGAGGGGTGAGTCACGGGGGCAGAAGGGGGGTAGCAAGGTCTGCCGCGGTCAGTGGACCACCGGGCCGGCCTGAGTCACGCATGCCCAGGCCTCACTGACCCCAGCCCCCTTCCCGGGAGACCGGGAGCGGGAAGTGCGTGATCCGCAGACAACGGAGCTGGAGGAAGAGCAGGAGGCGTGGAGGCACGCGCCTGCCGCCCGGGGAGCTCCAGTTTCCATGGCAACTGAGGGGGGGTCTCTCAGTTCGACCAGGGTTCCTCCCCTCGGCAGGGACGGCCCCCAGGCCCTGGGGAAGCCCCCGCGCGCTCCTTCGAGGGGCCACAAGTTTCAGGTCGGGCAGGAAGGGGTTAACGGCAGGCCCCTCCTGGGTTTCACCCGCTCCCCAAGTCCCAGGCCCCGCGCGCGCGCGCCCCCAGCCGCCCCCGTACACACGCACGCAGCTAGCCCATCCCTGTTCCCTGCGCTCGCACGCACGACCGCGTCGGGCTCCACGCACGCAGCGATCCCCGTCCTGTCTCACGTCACGCTCGACGCACGCGCCCCTGCAGCGCGGAGAGGGAGGGCTCCCAGTAGAGAGCGGCAGGATGCAGGGCGCCTGACATGTCCTGCCTCCACTCAGTACTCTGTCCCGTGTGACTTTAATACGCCCCCTCACAATGTCACCAACTGTCCAAAGACCCACGATGTTACGCAGATACAGGATACACCTGCTACACGTTGGCACAAACCTTCACTAATTTAGCCAGCCCTGCAGCAAATGCTGATAGGGTCACAGAGACACACATGGAGACCCAGATAGTGACACAGGTACATCTGTCGCCCACCATTTGTGGTGGGGACACAGGTGGCATACACAGGCACTCTGATAAAGCCACACCATCACCATCAAGACAAAGACACAAAGTCTTGGACATCAAGACACATGATGATCATGCTGTCATTTGTTCATCACAAAGAGGGCACACAAAGTAGGGTCAACAGAGACAAACCCAAAGGCCACATACAGGGACACCCATATTTTTGTGGGGACATGGACTAACCAAGGACATAAGAGGGTCACACAATCACAGAAAGACATATGATGGATAGAAAGTAGGACACAGTCACACAGAAGCACAACCTAAAGCCACAGTGAGGTACTGGATTGTCACATAGTTCTCACACAAAGGACACAGGCATATAGACACAAAGCAGGGTCCCATGTAGAGAGCATGTGCCGCAGTCCCTGACACCCCTCCACTCCACAGACCACCAAGTCACACAGAGATAGGCTGTGGCATAAATTCCCAGGGCCCCAAGACACTGGTGGATGCAGACACACACACCTATGTACACACAATCACAGACCAACCATCTCACACCGGCCAGAAGTATGAATGTGAGCATACTTCACATGGACTCAGACACAGACACAAGGTTTGGGGGTGGGGGCAAGATGGGAATTCCTGGAGGGATGTCAGTGTCTGGAGTGCAGAGGGCCTATCAGAATCCACCATGGTATGTGGCATGGTGTCCACCCCTTGGCTGCGGTCAGCCCTGGGGGTGGGTCACCATCCTCTGACTGCTTGAGCCCAGGGTCCCCATTCCAGCCCTCATGACTGGGCTTCTGCCCAGATGTGAAGGCTGGGGGTGGGGGGGTGGGGGGAGGGGGCGTCCAGCTGTGGCTGCAGGGAGGGGCTGAGTCACCCGCTTTCCCAGCAGTACTTCCCAGGCTGGGCCCAGCTGTTCCTGGAAACAGACAGGAGGGGGTGGGGTCCTCCAACCAGCTGGGGGCTGCTCGCCCAGACTGGCACACCCTGTCCCTACAAAATGGGGGCCTTCAGACCATCCCCAAAACTTTTGGGGCTTCCTCCACCAAAAATGGGGTGTTGCATCTTTCCCCCAAATATAGCCCCTGCCCCAGAATGAGGGCTTTTGACCTCTTTCAATTGAAGGTACCTGGATCACCCAACCGTGTGACTCCTTGCATCCCATAACAGCGATTACTGCTCTGATTACTGCTCTTCTCTGCCAACACTGAAGCTCTTTTACTGCCCAAACATGAGATCCCTGCTGCCCCAAATGGAGGGTTTGGTGCTTCTCTCCTTAACTGATGGCACGGGGACCTTTCCTTAAATATGTGGATTTGGGTCACTTGATATCTAGAACGCCCAAACTGTCATGTCATCATTAGAACAATTCAAGTCCATGCTCCAAATATTTGAATTCCCAGGTTCCTCCTAAACATCAAAATCTCTGCGGTTTGGGGAACATTGAGGGCCCCATGCCAAATATTTCGGGATTCCAGCAAGTCCCCAAATATTGGGCAACCAGGTCCTGTCATAAATACTCCTAGCCCCCTCCCCTTCCTTGTTCAGGAACAGCGCTAGTTCCTGGCTCACTTTCCACTTCTACCCGGGACCCGGACGGCCCCATTTCCCCCTATTGGCAGCACCCTATCCTACGGTGGGTGCGGGATGCTGGAGCCAGCCGCATTGGTTCCCACGCCCACCGGAAGGCAGCCTAGTCCGGAAGCCGGCATAGACTGCCGGCCCTTGTCCCCTTCCCCACTACTTCCCCACCCACCCGGCTACCAGGGGCTGGAGGCTGAAAAACAACATGGGAAGGGGATGTGGGAATGTAGACGAGTCTCCGAGGCCCCCGCGTAGGTGCGTGCGTACGTCTGCACATCTGAGTGGGCTGTAACCGCGTGTCTCGTGGTAGAGTGACTGTGTTCGTGCGAAGCGGCGTGGGGGCTGTGGCCATCCTGCCTAACCCGCTCCGGGGCAGGGTCGGCGAAGCCAAACTCTGTGTTGGGGAGATCAGAGGTCCTCCCCTCAGACCTAGACCCACCCCCAATGCAGAGCCCGCCCTTCCCTCCGGGTACAGCTAATAACCTTTAATTACTGCTCATTATGTCGCCCGCCCCTCGGGGGAGGGGCTGCCAAGGAGTTTAGGCGTCAAAGAGCGCGGGTCCGGGCATTACCTCTCCTCCTTAATAAAGCTGGGTCTACCGAGGACCTGTGTATCCTTGCGTGTGAACCCGGAATCAAAACACCACTTGCCACTCAAGAGTCCTGGGGGGATTCCAGTCGACTATTTATTTATTCTTTTTTAAAAAAGAGGTTTATTTATTTTTAGAGAGAGGGGAAGGTGGGGAGAAAGAGAGGGAGAGAAACATTGATCGTGAGAGAGAAACATCGATGGTTTGCCTCTCGTAGGCGCCCGGGCAGGGAGGACTGAACCCGCAACCTAGGCATGTGCCCTGACCGGGAATCCAACCCGCGACCTTTTGCTTTGCTGGTCGACGCCCAACCAACTGAGCCACACCGGTCAGGGAAGCTGCCTATAAATTTGAATCGTGAAGCGCAGAAACTATATACGGTCCGCACTCAATAAATATTGACTGCGATTTTATTAACTGCTCTCGTTATCACTTTCCTATGAGCCCCTCCGGTAGACGGCGTTCTTGCGGTCTGAGCGCCCCCTGGTGGGCCCCGGGGACCAGGGCGGTCTGGTCCGCGTTCTGAGCCAGGAGGACTCCTGCTCGGGGCTTCAGGAAGGGAAGGCGTGGGGAAGCTCTAGTACAGGACCGATCCAGGCTGGGCAAATGTGTTTGTCCATCACCCAGGACAAATGTCTGGTTGAATAATCCAGCCCTCGACCTAGAACCTCATCCATGTCAACCCGGGAGCAAGACTCCCAAGTCACCTCAACCAGGAAAGCAGACCCCGTTAGGATCCCCTCTTCCAAATCCAAAGGGTGTGTAATGGCCTTCCCCTCCCCCGCGCAGATAAAGTCTCCGATTATAAGGGGATTAGACAGCAGAATTTCTTTCAGCCTGTATGACAGAGTGGGGTAGCTCCGGCTCAGAAGATGAGGAATGATCCTGAGGTCTCTGCTACCCCCAAAAGAGCCGGGGGGGCGGGGAAGGGAGAACAAGAGTGGCCCAGGCTGACCCCTGGCGGCAGTGCCGGCGCCGGAACGCTGGCTGGATCCAAGATGGCAGCAATGGAGGCCTAAGCGGGCGCCGGGAGGAGATCACGTGTCCAGGGCGGGGCCTGCGTCCAGGGGGCGGGGTGGGGCGGAACTCTAGGCCGAGAGGGAGGTCGAGGTTGCGGGCGCTCGCTGGTGGCGGATCTGGAGGTGGCTGCGGTGGCGGGGCTCCGCGGCCGGGGTCGAATCCGATCGGGAGCCATGAGCGTGGACAAGGCCGAGCTATGCGGGTCTCTGTTCACCTGGGTAGGTCGGGGGCGGGGCCAGGGACAGGTGTGCTCCCGTTCTTCTCTCCCGGGATCCCCGGCCTGGGCTCGGTTCACCTTTCCATTCTGGGGCTGGGAGGAGGAAGGGGTGGGGGGGTCGTTGGTCTGCTGGGCCGTTGGACTCTGGCCTATGCACCCGCTCCTGTCACGTAGAAGGTCTGCGTGGACAGAACAGGTGAGGTCCCGCCTCTTCGTAGCTGGTCACGTGGGGCGATGGCACGGGTGAAGCTGGCCTCGTGACGCATCGCCTCTGGAGACCAAGTGATTAGGTTCCTCCCCGGCCTTGTCGTGGGATGTTTGTAGAGCAGAGGTGAAGTGAGGCCACGCCCCCTCTAGTCCCAGGTGAGCAGAGGTCACTCCTCTAAGGACTTGCTGGTGCAACAGGCCAACTCCTGTCCAACCGTTCACATTCAATTGTGTGAAGTTCCTGCTGACCGGAAAAGTATGCAGAAGAGCAGTGCTTCAGCGATCCCAGGCCCTGATGCTGGTGGTTGTGCTTTCCTCTTCCCCACAGTTGCAGACGTTCCACGTCCCATCCCCCTGTACCAGCCCCCAGGACCTGAGCAGTGGCCTGGCCATAGCCTATGTGCTGAACCAGATGTGAGTGGAGTTGAGCGGGAGGGTCCCAAAAAAGTCCCCCAGCAGCTCATCCCACCTTTTCACCCCCAGAGACCCTTCCTGGTTCAACGAGGCCTGGCTCCAGCGCATCTCAGAGGACCCAGGTCCCAACTGGAGAATGAAGGTGATAGGTGGACTCGACTGGGGGACAGACTGGTGAAGAGATGATCAGGGAAGGGTCAGCTAGCCATATTTCCTGGGTGATGGACAGATAGACCTGGTTAGGGTGAGGGACAGATGTCTGGTGATCAGCCAACTATTTATCCTTTCATTCATTTTTTGAGCAGGCCTGGGCAGGCAGCAAGGAGTAACAAAAACCTGCATGCACAAACACCAGCGTTGACTTCCAATGGCAATAAGTTGTCTAAAGACAATAAAGTAGGCCATGAGTGAAAACAGCTGGGGGCTGGTGTACGGTTACTCCAAATGGGCTGATCCGGATATACGAGTTGAAGGAACCGTATTCCACACTAGGAAACAGCAAATGCAAAGGCCCCGAGTTGGGGATAAGCTTGGCGCGGCTGAGTCAGAACAGAAAGTAAAGGAATAGTATGTGAGGTCATCAGGGGCCTGGCAAGCTGGGGCAGGGAGGTGGATTCTATTTTAAGTGCTGTGCAATGTCAAGAAAGGGTTTTCGCAGGGGAAAGGCACAACCTGGCTTGGGCTTAGAAAGGCTTTCCCTGCCTGCCTGCAGAGGAATGGAGAGTGGAAGCTGAGACAGGAAGGTGGTGCGGTAACCCAGGGGAGACATGTCTAGGGCCCAATGGTGGCGGAGCAGGTGGTGAGAAGGGATTGAATTCTGGGAACAAGTGAACAAGATGAGCAGGTGGATAAAAAGGGGAAGCAACCAGACAGATCAGGCCTAGGCGAAGGGACATTCAGGCAGAGAATGGGGCCAAACAGGATAAGATGACCAGGGACTAGCAGAGGAGGTGGACATAAAAGAATGGAGTAGATAGATTCAGGATGAGGGCTGTCTGGCCCCTTCTGGGGACCCTGGGACCCTGGACACAATTCCTTGTCTTTTCTCAGGTCGGCAATCTGAAGATGATCTTACAGAGCCTGGTGGAGTATTCCCAGGATGTGAGTAACTGTAAAGGGGTTTAGGGGGTTGTATTGGGAGGAGAAGTGTCTGTGAGCCACTGACACCCACCCTTCCTCAGGTCCTAGGACATCCCATTTTGGAACAGCACCTCCCAGATGTGAGCCACATTGGCCAGTTCTCAGACCCCGGAGAGCTCGGCAAGCTTCTTCAGCTGGTGCTGGGCTGTGCCATCAGCTGTGAGAAAAAGCAAGGTAGAGGGGTTATAGGGTCCTTAGGGGAAGACCTGAAGAAATCCTCCTTCCCAGGTCTCAGTCTCCTTAACCTTGATCCCCAGAGCACATCCAGAGAATTATGACACTGGAGGAATCAGTTCAGCATGTGGTGATGGAAGCCATCCAGGAGGTAGGTGGGGGTGTCCAAGGTGGCAAAGAGCTTGCAAGGCAGAGGCAATTGGGCACAGGCTCTGCCCTGGTGAGGCTTGGGTTCTGGCTGGAACTCAGCTAGCCAGATTTCCCTCTCTCATGTCTGCCAGCTCCTCCCAGCTCTAAGTCACAGTCCAGCTCTGTGACAATCAAAGGACCAGGGTTCCCTGTGTGCTGGATGCATGGCAGGGGTGGGGGGTGGGCAGCTTTCAGGCTGGGGTTATAGGGGAGAAATGGCTTTCGGGACGGGGATGGAGAGGTTCTCAGGCTGGATCATGGAAGCCTTGAAGGTTGCCTTCCGAGGGCCCAGCTTATCTCAGTGCCACCCCATTTCCCTCCAGCTCATGACAAAAGACACCCCTGATACCTTGTCACCGGAGACATATGGGAATTTTGACAGCCAGGTAAGGGTTGGGGGACCTGGTCGGGGTCCCGACCCCATGACTGATTCTCGGGGCTGCCTAAAAGCAGGAGGGGCTTATCTTTAATTCTGAAAACTACCCTCACCCTTCAGGGTCCTAGCCTCTTTCCTTTCTGGTTACCCAGGGTTCCCGAATCACCTTCCTCCAGTACCCTGGGGTCCCAGCCTTCTCCTCTTAGATCCTGAATGTTTCTTGGATCCCTCCTCTCTGCCCCAAGAGATCCCAGCCTCCTTCCCCCAGTCTCCTCCCTTGGATTCCTGAGTTCCCTGCCCCTCCCCACCCCTCTCATCAGTCCCGCAGGTACTACTTCCTCAGTGAGGAGGCTGATGAGGGGGATGAGCTGCGGCAGCGCTGTCTGGACCTGGAGCGGCAGGTGGGGCTGCAGTCGGGGGACCACTGGTGCTTCCAGGGCAGGGCGACCTGCAAAGCCCCCCTCCTTGCTCTAGATCACTGTCCCTCCTACCCACAGCTGGTGCTCCTGTCAGAGGAGAAACAGAGCCTGGCGCAGGAGAATGCAGTGCTGCGGCAGCGGGTGGGCCAGCCAGAGGGCGAGGTCGCCACGGGCCTCACTGCCAAGAAGCTGCTGCTGCTACAGTCCCAGCTGGAGCAGCTGCAGGAAGAGAACTACAGGTGCGGGCTGCTGGGGCTGAGGCCAGGCAGGCCAGGGGACTGGGGTGGGCGAGGTCCCCTCATGTGCCCGCCCTCGCACATCCCCAGGCTGGAGAACGGCAGGGAGGATGATCATCTGCGATGCATGGAGCTGGAGCGGGAGGTCGCGGAGCTGCAGCAGCGGAACCAGGCACTGACTAGCCTGGCCCAGGAGGCGCAGACCCTGAAGGATGAGATGGATGAGCTGCGGTGAGTGGCGGGTCCCTGGGTCTCCACCACGAACCCCACTGCCAGAGTGCCCCTCTGATGCCACAGTACTTCTGCAATCCCGAAATGCCCAGTAGATCCCCATAATGCCCTTTAGACTCCACAGTGCCATCCTGAACCCCACTGTACTATCCTGGACTCTACTACGTCCTCTGGCCCCCTGGACCCACGGTGTCCCCTAGGACCTCCTCAGTGTCCCTGTTATCCCACATTATTTCACTCAGACCTCATAGCATCCCTGTAACCCCAGCAAGCCAAGGATCCCCCGCAGTTCTCCACAGACCGCACTGTACCATTCTGGGTCTTATCATGTCCCAGGATCCTATGATGTCTTCCAGGACCGAACGGTGCAATAACCTTGCCATCTCTTGTAACCCCTACTGTGCCCCCCACCATGACACAATTGTACTTTCTTATGATTCCATAGCACCCTGGCAACCCCAGGGAGCTTGGTGGGCCCCCCGCAGCACTCACCCCCCTCAATCTCGCTGTGCCTTCTGTAACCTCAAAGGGCTCCCCTGTGACCCCGTGGCACCTCTGTAATGTTAAAATTCGAGTACTCCATAATGCTCTAGCCCCAAAGCTCCCCCATGACCCCACCATTGCCCCTGCACCCACAGTGCCCACGTTGACCCCATAGTCCTTATGACTCCAAAGCATCTTTGGGGCTCCTCAATCCGTCTGGGCCCCCATCATTCTCCCTGTCATCCTACAGCCATCCTTTGTCCCCACAATACCACCCCTGAGCATTCCTGATTATGACCCTGGCTAGCATTTGACACTCAGGCTCCGTTTATTCTCTCTAATGACCAGCAAAAGCACCAGACACAGGCTGACACCTAACCTTCAAGACCCACCATCTCGAACTCAAATGTCCCCAGGCTGACATGATCCCTTTTGCTCTGAGGGCCTCACATCCAAGCTGAACCCTGACTTCAGACCCCAGCCATTTCTCCTCACTTGCCCCCTCTCCCAGGCAGTCCTCCGAGCGTGCTGGGCAGCTGGAGGCCACACTGAGCAGCTGCCAGCGCCGCCTGGGGGAGCTCAGAGAGCTGCGGCGGCAGGTGCGGCAGCTGGAAGAGCGTAATGCTGGCCACGCAGAGCGCACCCGGCAGTTAGAGGAGGAGCTGCGCAGGGCTGGCTCTCTGCGCGCCCAGCTGGAGGCACAACGGAGGCAGGTGCGGCAGGGGTTGGAGTGCCAGGGAGCCTGGGAGCCTGTGCTTGTGTGTGAGCAGGGGAGGAGGGGCCCCGTGGCTTTTGTTCCTTTCACTTTGGGATCCCTCAGCGTGGTCCTGAGCCTTCGGAGATGAGTGCTCTCTCTTGTTTATATATATAAAGTCACACCCTTTAGGCAGACCAGATTTTCACTAGTTTGGGGGCCACGCCCTTCTCTTAAGCTCCACCCCCATTCGAGAGACTGGGTCCTCTGGCCCCGCCCCTTCAACTTGAACTCAGTTGGTGGGGGGGGCCCTCCTTCCCACTTTGCAGTCCTCACACCTCCCCTCTGTTCAGGTTCAGGAACTGCAGGACCAGTGGCAGGAGGAGGCCATGAAAGCTGAGAAATGGCTATTCGAGTGTCGCAATCTGGAAGAAAAGTATGAGTTGGTGACAAAGGAGAAAGAGGTGAGGCCGAGGTCCCACCACCCAAGCTCCGCCATGCTCATCATGGCGTAGCCCACTCAAGTGGGCTTCAAGTGATGTCTCAAACCCCTTCCCTCCAGCGGCTGATGGCCGAGCGGGACTCACTGCGGGAGGCCAATGAGGAGCTGCGCTGCGCCCAGCTGCAGCCTCGGGGACCCACCCAGGCTGGTGAGTTGGGGGCCCATCCCAGGACCCTGGAGGTGTGTGTGGCCTGGGGGCGCTGTTAGGGCCGGCAGACGAGGCAGTGTCTCAGGCTTGTTTAGGCTGGGAGCAGAGCTAGGCCATGCTGGAGGGACACTAGAGGGGAAAGGTGAGCAGAGCCAACAGAAGGCAGGGGCCGTCCTCCTGAGCTCAGGGCGGGGCCAAGCATCATGACTTCTTATCAGGCAGGAGTGGGGGTGCGGGCTTGTGTCAAGCCGGGCTTCTGGCTGCACTCGAGCCCTCAAAGATGATTCTGGAAGAAAGGACCCTAGGGATGGAAGCCAGGGCTGTGCAGCTACCTGAAAACTTTTCCCATCTCATATATCTCCAGGCCCCTCATTGGATCCCACCTCACCGGCTGTGGAAAACTTAGCAGCGGAGATGCTACCTGCGGAGCTCAGGTACCCTGGGGTCACTCAGAACTTAGGCCCCACCCTGGCCTGCCAATGTCTACCCTCAGCCCTGCCCCCAGTTCAGGCATCTATCAGAGCCCAGCCAGCCGGGCTCAGTTCCCAAGTCCTAGGTTCCCAAGCCCTAGTGGGGCTCCTAGGCCCACGCACTCCTAACTCTGCGCTTACCTGTCTGGGGCCGTAGCCCTATTGGTGCCTTGCCTCTCCAGGATCCATCCTCAGGGCACAAATTAGGTTCAGTCCGTCTGGCTCCACTAGCCATGCAGAAGTCCTCCGCCCCAGCCCGGCCCAAATCGGGCTCTGACCCCCAGGGCATAGCCCTTTCTCAGTGTGGCTCCTGCTAAGTTCAGTACCCTGGGCCCGGCCCAGACGGGCTCTCCCACCGCAGCTCTTCGCCTTCCTGTGCCTTGGCTTCCGTCTTGCTTTTCTGCAGCCCCTTCCCCAGTGTTCACACCAGTTCCTGTGTTCTCGCTCTTGCCGGGCTCCACCCTTAGGCTCAGCTCATAGCCCCTCCCACTTCGGCTACCCGGAGCTCTGCTCACTAGGCCTAGGCCCGTTCTCCGGGACTCTGGGCCTACCCCAGGGTCTGACGGGGCTCTTCCCTAGCCCTCTGTCCCTTTCCTAGCCCTCTACGGGAGCCTGCGGGGTGACTGGTCCCCAGCCCTGTTCAACTCCCTCCGGGTCCGCAGGGAGACGCTCCTGCGGCTGCAGCTGGAGAACAAGCGTCTGTGCCAGCAGGAGGCGGCCGACCGGGAGCGGCAGGAGGAGCTGCAGCGCCACCTGGAGGAGGCCAACCGCGCGCGCCACGGGCTGGAGACGCAACACCGGTGAGGACACAGTGGAGGGGAGCTGGGTGAAGGCGTGGAGACAGGCCTAGGGTGGGCGCAGGCACTGAGCGGCCGTCCACCCCCGCAGGCTGAACCAGCAGCAGCTGTTAGAGCTGCGGGCCCAGGTGGAGGACCTACAGAAGGCACTGCAGGAGCAGGGGGGCAAGACCGAGGAGGACGTGAGTGCCCACCTCCTTCCTGCCTAGCCCTGCCTCCTGACCCCCAATAACCCTCTTTTCTCTCCCTACTTGCTGCCTGATGCCCTGTGCAGTCCATTGTAAGTACCACGGCCCCAGGGTGACACTCCTACCCTCACCGCGGGAAAGGGTTGGGACCTCTGGACACGCACTCACCCTGTGCCTCTTCTCTCCCCAAGTCGGCCCTGCTGAAGAGGAAGCTAGAGGAACATCTGTGAGTCCCAGAGGGATGGCACTCCTGGTAGTGGGGAAGGCCGGGGCAAAGGTGTGGGGGATGGAGAGTCATTTGTGGAAATAAAGACTGAAGGTTTAGATCTGGTGGGGTCTTAAAGGCCAAGGGAAGCAGTAAAGACTGTTCTGGGGGAGCCACAGAGGGAATTCCAGCCAGGTAGCTTCACCTTGTTGAAAGTGATAGATGCCTTTTACTTTTTACACTGGTAAAAAAGAAATTATTTTAGCCCTGGCTGGTGTGGCTTAGTGGATTGAGTGCTGCCATGTGAACCAGAAGGTCGCTGGTTCAGTTCCCAGCCAGAACACATGCCTGGCTTGCGGGCCAGGTTCCCAGCTGGGGGACTGTGAGAGGCAAGCGAGGGGCAACTGATTGATGTTTCTCTCCTTCTCTTTCTCCCTTCCTCCCTCCTCTCTCTAGAATGTTAATAAGTAAACAAATCTTTTTTTTTTTAAAGAGAAACTATTTTAAATAGTGATCACATTTATAGTTTAAAATATCAAAATGTATACCTCCCAGAACCCCCTAATTGGTTCAGTTTTTACCCTACTCCACTCCATTCCTATTAGTTTATTATGGAAATCCCTCCAGAATTTATTGTTTCTTTTCAATTGCAGCTTACATTTAATATTATTTTGTATTAGTTTCTGGTGTGCAGCATAATGGTTAGACAATTATTTACAAAGCTTTTCTCCTTCTAGAGTTTTAAAACCAAATACAAATAGATATGAACAGAGATTTTTATTTTCATTCCTTATTCACACAAAAGATAGTATAACATGTGCTAGCCTGCGCTTGCTTCTTCTGCTTAAAATGACAGGGAAATTTCTACAAATGAAGAGTCGTTATTTTTTATAAAGACAGCAGTCTGTGTCAATTGGGGTTCCACAGGGAAACTAGGCCTTACAGAAACCAACTTGGGTGGTGGTTTTCTCAGTTTTGGTCAACAATGGAATGTAGCTGAGGCTGACCCAGAGCACAGAAAAAGTTATTTCCTTGCAGAGGCTGGATATCTGGAAGCACTAGGACTTAATTCTCCTGTAGAGTTATTGTCCAGAAAGGCTAGCATATCTTGTGAATGTCACAGTGTATTTTACTCATTCTTTCTAGGTACTTGCAATTACAAACAAAGCAACAAAGTGTAAAACTTTGTGTATGCATTGTTGCACTTGTGTGCAGATATATCACAAAAGTGTAATCGCTGGCTCAGAGGGCACATGCCCTTGTAATTTCAGTAGACATAGCTGTTAGATGTTATACTATGTTTCATGCTCAATATACAATAATAGTGTCACCTACAGGGAGTGTTATCAAATCGGCCACCTGACTAGGGGGCTGGGGGGCCTGTGGCTCTGGTGGCGGTGGAGGAGGTGGAGGGGCCAGAGCACATAATACCTGTGCTTGTGAGGCAGGCAGAGAGGCCTCTGTGGCCACGCAGGGGCACTTCTAGCCAGCTGGGAATGCCCCGGTGACCACCACTGCCGCTCGTCCCTGCCCCTAGGCAGAAGCTGCACGAGGCGGATCTGGAGCTTCAGCGGAAGCGCGAGTATATTGAGGAGCTTGAGCCACCCACCGACAGCAGCAGTGAGCAGGGCGTGGCAGTGAGATGGGTGAGGGGAGACCTGAGCTTGGCGTGGAGCTGAGAGGCCACCTTGTTCCTACAGCAGCCCGGCGCATCGAGGAGCTTCAGGACAACCTGCAGAAGAAGGATGCAGACTTGCGGGCCATGGAGGAGCGGTACCGTCGCTATGTGGACAAGGCACGCACGGTGAGGAGGCTGAGTGACCTTCTGCCCAGGCCGCTGCCTCATTGGGTTACACCTCCCACCAGTTTGCACATCTCTGCACCCCACCTCCATGCCTATCCTACCCCGTCATGTCACAGACTTCTACACCATGGTCATGAGTTGTCACACTTAACACACCCCGATGCGTCGAACAGACTGTGAGGCCAAGGGCAAGGCTGTGTCTTCCTCAACCCCTAGGTCATACAGACCCTGGAACCAAAGCAGCGGCCACCCAGGGGGGCACTTCCGGAACTCCATACCTTGAGGACTCAGCTCCGGGAGCGGGAAGTCCGAATCCGGCACCTGGAGGTAGGTGCCCTCATCCCTGCTCACTGCCCCCAGCGTATCCAAACATATCCAGGCCCTTGATTGTTGCCTCCTTGGCAGATGGACTTTGAGAAGAATCGAAGTCAGCGAGAACAGGAAGAAAAGCTGCTCATCAGTGCCTGGTACAATATGGTGAGTGTACCACCACCAGGGCTGGAGTGTCGGGGCATCCCCTGTGCTCATCTGATGCCAATCACATCCATCCCTCCAGGGCATGGCCTTGCAGCAGCGAGCAGGGGAAGAGCGGGCACCCGCCCATGCTCAGTCATTCCTGGCCCAGCAGCGCCTGGCCACCAATGCTCGCCGGGGACCCTTGGGACGCTTAGCGTCCCTGAACATGCGCTCCGCCGACAAGCACTGATGGACCTCAGGATCCTGCCATCTGCCCAGCCAGTTGGGGCTTAATCCCCCCTGGAATCCCCCAACTCCCCTGGGGCCCAGCATCACACCTGGGCCAACTGCTGGAGGGCCTTGAGGTCATGACCTGTGCCTTTTCCTCTCCCCCATGAGACAAGAGTACAGGACATGGTGGGAGGCAGGTGCGGGCCTGTCCTTTTTAGCAATGGGATTCTTATCCTCAATGTTCTCCCTGCAGTTAATGAGCTGCCAGGGTAGAAAGAGTGATTTTATATTTGAGAAGAAAAATAATAAAGACTTTCAGTCTGCTCTGGCTGGACTCCAGTGAGGGGAAGAAGATGCGCCAGGGACTCAAACCACTGCTTTCAGTAAGGCTTGTGGCCTTACTAAAGTGTGAGTGACTGATAGTACCCAGTGAGAGGTGAGAACCAGATTTGCGGTTGTGTAATTGTGCATGTGTGATGGGTTTTGAAGAAGATTTAGACAAAAAATCCCTGCCTTTTGAAGCTATTATTTCCAGTGAAGGGAGAGGGAGACAGACAATAAAGGAGATAGGTAAAAGTCTGATGTGAGAAGTGCCACAGAGAAAAATAAAGCAAACAGAAGTGATGGGGACGCAGGAGGTGGATTTGGGAGGTGGTGATTTTATTTTTTGAATTTTGATTAAAATCTATTTCAGCCAGCCCTGACTGGTGTGGCTTAGTGGATTGGGTATCGTCCCGCAAATTGAAAGACCCCCCCATTTGATTCCCAGTCAGGGCACATATCTAGGTTGCGAGCCAAGCCCCCCGTTGGGGGCGTGTGAGAGGCATCCAATCCATGTTTCTCTCGCACATCACTATTTCTCTCCCTCCCTTCCTCCCTTCCCCTCTCTCTAAAGATAAAGAAAAAATATATATTTTTAAATATTTGAGCCAAATTGGCAACATGCTGGAGAGCAAGATCTCAATTGCCCCTGAAGGTGGCGATTTTTAATAAAAGGCCCGCGAAGAGAAGACCTTACCAGGAAGCGATGTAATTTAAATAGAGACCCGAAGGAGAGAAGAAGGAGCCACGTAGGTGTCTGAGGAAGGGCAATCCAGCCAGAGGGAACAGCGTGCATAAAGGCCCTGAGAGGAGGCCTTGCTTGGTGCGTTGGAGGGACAGGGTGGAGTCAGCGAGGGGAAGGGAGGAGGCGAGGACAGGGAGATTGTTCAGGGCCTCCTGAGCTGCGTGGAAGACTTTAGCTTTTATTCTAAGTGAAATGAGAGTCATGGAGGGTTCTAAGTAAAGGAGGGATGTTACCGGATTCAGGTGTTTGTAGGCTCCCTTTGGCTGCTGTGGGCAGAACTGACTATGGGGTGTTAGGACCAGAGCTGGGAGACGCGGGCAGAGGTTACTAGTCCAGCTGGGTGGGTGCATGACAGCGGGGGCTCTAGAGGAAGGGAGAATGGTTGGAACTGGGATACAATTTGAAGACCAAGCCTATGGAATTTGCTGCTGGGTTGATGGGGAGGGGGGCGAGAGAAAGAGAGGAGTTGATGACTCCAGGTTTTGGCCTCATTATTTAGAGGGACAAGGCCAACAGAGAGAGGTTGTGGAGCCAACAGGGAGCTGGTTCGGGGACATGTTATGTTCCAGATGCCTAGGAGATCCCCACATGGAGACATTGAGGAGACAGTTGGGTCTACGGGTCTAGAAACAGGGAGGGGTCCTGGCTGGACTTCTAAATATAAGAGGCATTGGCATGTGATTGAATTAAGACCAGGAGCACTAAAAGGGTATCTGAAAATTCAGGGATTTGGGGTGGAGAGGTTACTTGCAGAATCATAAATCAAGGCTGGCAGGAGGAAGCTCTGGTCCTGGGACCGTGATTGGTACACTAATGAATGAATAAAATTGTGCACACTGATGGGGCCATTTCAGAGAGCAGAGTTTGGGAAGTATCGGCATCGTGAGATTACCTGGAAAATTTCCCAGATCTGACTTAGCATAATGCCTGGCAGGAAAAGTCAGGCTAATAACATTTGAGTAGAAACCATGAACATTTTATTGAGCACCTATTCTGTACCAAACACTTTAAAGCTATCATTTCATTACCATCTTCACAACTCAAAGATGTAGGCACGCACATCCCACTTTAGGGAAATAATAAAGGCAGGGCACATTGAAAGAGGCCTTTCAGGCAGTGGTGGGTGGGAAGCAGAGCTGGTGGGAAGGATGAGCTGGCCAACCGCTGGAAGAATTCCCCAGCCCTTAGCCCATTGCCTGGCCCACAGGAGCTGCAAGACAGGTGTGAAGGTAGGAGCACAGGTAGCAGGAACTGGTCAAAAACCAGCAGGTGAAATCCACACATGGCTTATGCAGACCCCGACCGCTGCCGGGGTATGGCGTGGGTCTTGGCTCCCTGTTCTTGGGGATCCTGGGCCAGAGGGTCTCAGGCGAGACTCTCCTCCTCTTCACCAATGGGGCTGGGCAGCCAAGGGGGAGCCGGCCCGCGGGATGCTGGCATGGGCACTGTGGTGAAGGGCTCAGCAGCAGGCCCGGGGGCTGGTGGCTCAGGCCCATTGTGGGGCTCAGGGTCCAGCTCTCGAAGGCTGGGGTCCAGTATTAGGTCCCCACAGCCGCACTCCGAGGCCGCGCCATCCAGGGCGCTCGTGCAGCTGGCGGCCGTCGATGCCTCGGACACGCAGCTGTTCTTGCGGCGCAGCAAGGACAGTCGGCGGCCCAGCAGGCCCCCTGTGGCCATGCCTGGGCCTACCGGCAGGAGGCGCTGCAAGAAGTCACAAGGAGCGTCGCCCATTGGCACATCCACACCTTCGGGCCGCTGGAATTGCATGTCCTCCTTGGCCAGCCTGTGGCACGGACAGCGGGTCAGCACTGTGACCTTGGCCCTCTCCTTGGTTGAAGGAGCTGGGACCAAGGCCTGCTCCACCCACCCATTTGTCTCACCTACCCCAAAAGACCTTGACCCCTCACCCAAGAGCTTGGCCTTATCCTCTGGCTCTGGCTCTGCTCAAACTTAGGTCTCAAAGCCTTAGTCGTGGTGTTGTATCACCTCTGGCCAACTGTCCAGTCTTCATATACCTTAGCCCTTAGCTCTGACCCCAATTAGTGGCCTGGTCCCAGACCTTGACCCCAATTCCTATCCTCACAGACTTTAGCTCTTAGACCCAGATCTCCAGAGTATAGCCCTTAGCCCTGTTGTGGTACCTCATAGCCCCTCTCAATCAGACATTGGCTGCAAAGCCATAAGCCTCCCCCCAAGAGGCCCTGCCCACCCCGTTGGCTCACGTGATGTCAAAGGTGGAGCCCTGGAAGGAGGGCAGCTGTCTCTGGAAGGCTGTGGCTGCAGTGTAAGGGGCCCGAGCCTCTGCTGTGTCCCAGTACAGGTCCTTCTCCAGCATGGCCAGGTCATCGTACATCTCGTCCACAGCCAGCATTGACACCTGCAGGTGTGGACAGTGGGCTAGGCTTGTGGGGAGGGGTAGCAAAGCGCGGGCACCATGCGGTGGACCCCTCAGGATGGGTAGGAGCGTGATACCAAAGAGAGAAGGATGGTTCAGAGGCAAGGCCTAGGCAGGTCTTGGTATGGTTGGGGCCAGGGCCACTTTGGAAGCCAGGGGATGGTCGCAACTGAGTCTCACCTGGAAGTTGCGGTCGATGAGAAAGTTGGTCTCAAAATCGTCATCGTCCTCTCCAAAGGGGTTGATGAGCTGCTCTGCTACCTTAGTGGGGAGGAGAGAGGTAAACAGAGACCTGAGAACCCCTGCCCACCCCACTCCCAGAGTCCTGGTCTGGTGGGGGTGGGGGCACACACCTTTAGCCAGCCGGCATAGAAGAAGAACTGCAGCAGAGTGAAGACTGGCACAAACAGATCAAGATTGTGGTCTTTGTAACCCTGTGCAGGGTCTAGGAACTGGCGACCGATGAGGCAGGCAAGGAAGTAACTGTACACCGCGATGGTCACCACCTGGGGGAGGGCGGCTGCCAAGTCAGGGCTCTCCCCACCTCAGGGGTTGTAGAGAGACCAGGGCTAGAACAGGGAGTCACTGTGATGGGGTCTTAGCTGGCCCTTAGTTTCCCCTTGAGACCAGTGCATCTGACGATGGATCTAAATGGGCACGGTGGGGTTACCTGGGTGTAGACAAGGGGTACGCTTATCCAGTCGTAGTGAAAGAGCATCGAACACTTGCCCCGAAACACTGTCAGCTCCTGGGGGTGGATACAGGTATGAAGGGACCTGACTTGTGAACTCACACGTGGGGATTAAGTATGGGTACTTGGGACAGAGGTGACTGGCCACCCCATGGAAGGTGATGGCTTCTGAGAGCTCCCCGGGGGATTATTTAGTGGTGACTGTACACCTGGGGTGGGGGCCCCGTAGAGATAGATGTGCACCTGGGGGCTGCTAGGTAAGGGTGTTTTGAATCAGCCTTGTGGGAAATGCATGGCAGGCCGTCATCTGACACAATTCCAGAAGGGTGGGGTACAATTTCTCCAGTATTTTGTATGAATGACCAGCTGGAGAGCTCACCTCTAGCAGCAGTTTAAGGGAGCTGTTGTCGCGGATGCGGCCCTCGCGCCTGGCCTGGGCTGCCAGGTTAGAGAACCAGACGCAGGGCACCCAATACTTGTTGTAGGATGAGTTCAGGTTCTCAAACTTCTTGCGCTCTTCGCGGGTCATAAACCCTGAAGGAGTGAAGTCGGGGATCACTCGCCTGCCTTCCTGCCCTTACTGGGGTCACCCGCCATGCCCTCCGTCATGGCCCTTCCCCCCCACCCCCGCCTCCAGCCGGGGCCTCACCAGCTTCCACCACGTGGTCTATGGTGGGGAAGCGCTTGAAGACCGCGGTGCTGACCGAGCGGAGGATGAGCACTGCCGAGAGCACTGCCGAGAGCCCTGCGTAGCGCATGAGCGTGCGCCGGTAGAGGCGGCCGCGCTCGTCGCGCCCGTGCACCGTGCCGGATACTATGCACATGAGGGCGTCGGGCAGCGGCATGCAGAGGTACTGGTTCCACCAGCGGTGTACCACCAGGTTCACGTAGAAGCCTGCGCAGAGGCGGGAATGGGGGGCTCAGTGGGGACACTAGAGCCAGGGGTTTAGGGGCCCAGGTTGTGGAAAGAGGAGTGAAATAGGTTCTGCATCAGCGACACGGGGCAGACTGGTCACTCTGACCACTTGGGGCCACTTAGAACTGGGAACTTGGAGGTCTAGCCCTGAGGTCAAATTGCTGGAGCAGCCTGGGTTACTCTGGCTACTAGGAAGTCACCTGAGATGGTGGGGGCTGGGTGCGGGGGCTGGGGTATTGGGATTCCTGTATGGAGACAGAGACGCACGGCCCTTGGGCAGGCTTTCACGGACGCCACAGGAAACCCCTGAGCCAGAGATGTGTGAAGGGGTAGGGCACAGGGTCTATGTCAAGGGTTCTGGAGTAGGCTGATCGCCATCCGTGTGGGCAGAGAACAATGGGAAGGAGGCTGGGGGCTAGGACTTGTCAGAGGAATACTTCCCGGGCTGGACCTGAGAGGATGGATTCATATGAGGTCCCTGGAGGAGGTCCCTTCCCTGGAGCCCAGGGCATGGGGAGGGGGGCACTAGTAATCTTATGCAGGCACCGGTAGGAGTCCCTGAGGTGCCCAGGAATAAGCATGTGGGTGACATGGAACTCTCTCAAAGGAGCACTGTAACCAGGTGATAGCCAAGGGACCACACCTGGCATAGAGGACGCAGAAATGGGGGTCTGTGAGGCTGGACTTGAGGGCGGGGTGCGTCTCAGAGGGGCAGGCACGGAGGGATCTCCAAAAGAAACTAATGGGTTTCTCCGGATGGAGGAATGGGGGACTCGGGGGCGCGACACACCGGAACACACCCAGCACGAAGGAGACGGGGATGAGACTGGCGTACTGGTCGCAGTAGATGACGAGCTTCTCGAAGTAGCGCTTCTGCCCTTCAGTCAGCACAAAGCTGCAAGGAGGGGTGCGTGTCACGGGCGAGCCCACTCCTCAGCTGCCAATCTCTTCCGGCGCCCCGTCCCTGCCACACCCTGGCCTCTTCCCGGCCCACTCTAACCCGCACGCTCACCCCCGGCAGCCTCACCGATAGGCAGCACTTAGCGCCATGTAGAGCCCGAGGAAACAGAGCAGCTCCCGCCACAGAAGTTTGTAGATGCTGCCGCGCCACAGCAGTAGCAGCTGGGAGAAGCCGCCGAAGCGTGCGTTGGCCACGCGGGCTGTGTAGGTGACGGTCATCCCGGCGCGGGGCCGGTCAGGCCAGAGAAAGCGAGGCCGGACCCGACCCCCGCCTGTGACCCACGAACAGGGGATCTGGAAGGAGGGGCTGGGGGCTGCGGGCGGTGGTAGAGAAGTATGGGGTGACTCAGCTCGACGTTCCCTCCCTGCCCAGCCGCCTCCTCAGTCCAGCCTCCTCCCAGCCTTGCTCAGTCCCACCCCTAGCTGCCAGTCCTCCCCCAACCTTCTCCCGCAGCCCACCCCCTTTCTGGAGTCTTGTTCTCCACATCTTGTGCCTACTTCCTCCACCCCTCTCACCAGCCCCAACCTCCCAAAACCTCGAGTTAATCCAGTTGTCTTCTATCCCAACCCATCCACATTATCCGGGCTCCATCTACAACCTCACCTGCTCCCCGAGTCCCCAGTGCCTCCGTTTCTAGATTTTCAGGGCTCTGACTGCCCCCTCCACACCATTCCTCTCTCTCATATCACACCTCTGTCTCCCTCCACTCCCCTAGCTCCCAGTCTCTACCCTTCCTCCTCCCCTGTACTCTCTTTCAAAGCCCTACAAAGCTCTGTCCTTAAGCCTCCAGGCCCCCAGGTCCCCTCCTGCTGTCCTCCTGCCTCACGCGGGCCCCCTCTCCTGCACAGCTGCCCCGGCCTCTCCACCCTCCCCACTTAATTATTCTTCCCCTTCTCCTGGGTCCGCCTAGCTCTTCCCTCTGTTCATTGTCCAGCCTTCCAAGATCTCCGCTCTGTGCTCTTGAGGGTTCTGGTGGATTCCTGCCGGATTCCTGTCCACAGACCCACCTGTCCTCAGAGTCCCCTATTCCCCTGGGCCCGGGCCCTTCTCACCTGATGGCTGGTGCAGGACACACAGGGACAGGGACAAGATGGGCAGGTGGCTTCAGCATTGGGTGGGGCTGAAGCCAGACCCTGGGGTGGGAGGGGGCTGAGGAATGGGCGTGGATGGTCCCTCCCTGGCCCTTCCCCTGAGCTGCAGCCTCAGAACTTTGGAGAAGTCTGGCCAGTTTGTTACCTGGAGCAGGGGGAGAAATCCACCCATGCCTCCCTTGCTCCTCCCCATCTCTCTCCCTGGCAGTCACTGGCAGGTTCAAGGGATCTTAGAACTAGAGCTGGGGGATGGGGCAGGGACTGTGTCCTTCCCAATCTTAGACACACACACACACACACACACACACACACACACACACACACACACAGCTCAGTGGGGCTGGTTCACTCCACAGTCACTTGTAATCATATACTTTCACAAAGATGTACTTAGAAACTCACACCATAGACCCAGGCACAAAGTCAGCTTTCCTCAGCATTGACACACAACCATGGTGATCCAGAGGGCAGTAGATACTGTCACAAGGGAAGTCACAAAAGTCACCTAACTCTACCCCCTCCAACATTCAGGCATAAGGCAGATGGACCCTAACCCACAGGCTCCCAGCCACCCAGGAACACATGGGCAGGGGCCAACGGGCCCAGCATTCCTTCCTGATTACACCATATAACAAAGACGTATTCGAGATCACACAATCAGCTAAGCGCAGACCCCACCCAGAGCCCAGAAAGCCTTCACACACATGGGTGCACACCATCCCACAGAGGGTGGTAGCACGCATTTATTCCAGCTCTTCCTTGCACAAAGATACAGGGCGTATGTAACACCCATGGTCACATAACAGATGTGGGAATGCCTGCCCTCTACGCAGCTGCACACGCTCCTGGGGTCCCTTTAGATCTGTCAGTGTTGCAAGGGCACATTCATACAACAGTGACCCCTCCTCAACAGTCCCACAGACCTTGAGGGGCACATCTAGACAGGGGTCACGCTCACAACCCCTCATGAAACTCACCTGCATTTGCACATTGACTAGTAAGACACCCCTCCCCTTGCCCCCTCATTGTGGTGTACAGGCACACGCCCACCCATAGAGACACCTCAGATCTCAGACCCTCTCACACAAGCTTGTGTGCCATGAACGCACCATCTTGGGAACACAAAAACTTGTCCCCATATTTGGCATGGATGGAGGACAGACGTTAACCCCTTCACAGAGATGCCTACAAAGGGGGCACTCCCGGCCTGGCACAAACAGTTTCCCTATCCCATTCTTCAAACATGCAGCCTGGTGTGGGAGTGGTGGAGGCTCAGGAGTCCACCCTGTGTCCTAGGAGTGCAGATGTCTTTACGTGGCCCCACCCAGAAGCCCTGCTAGCCAGGATGCTATGTTCCAAGGCTGGCAGTTGCCCGCCCCACCTGGGGTAATTAGGAACCGGCCCAGGCTGGCCACCCCAAACCCGCTCCTCTGCTGTCCAGCTGCTGGACAGCCAATGAAAGTGGATGAGGGGTGGCACTGCTAGCTATGGGCCCTGGGGAGGGGACAGGCTTCAAGTTATGGGGCTCTATTCCTGACCAGAGGCCCCCACTCTCTAGGATGTATCTTTATACACACTGCAGCCAGACCTCTCTTTCTCCCTCCCTGTGCTCATTCCCTCTTCCAGTTCAGTGTTTCCATGCACTTCTGACTGCTGGACCCCTGCTGGGCTAGGGGCAGATTGCCCAAGCTAGTTCACATGTTTAAATGTAACAATGGATAATAACAAATACTCTTTGGCAGGTAAATGCCTGGTGCTGTCATAAGGAGATTACTTATTTCATCTCATTGAATCCTTACGAGTAGGCTTATGAAGTTAGTGCTTGTCATTCCCACTACCTGGACACTGAAGCTAAAATGCCACAGCCCTTTCAGTGCACAGCTGGGATTTGAATCCTGGTGCTTCAGCTGGGTGCCTGGGGTCTTTGCCATGGGCTGCACCACCGTGTTTGTTTACAAGTGCCACCTGGACATGCCCACACCCGCTTGTGTACACCCAGCGCAATTGAGTCAAGGACACGTCCGGGCTCGTGGTGGCTGGGTTCCCCTTATGTGCACGCACACCCTGACACACCCAGACCCTGGGTGTGCAGTTTGAACACCACTTCCTGACTCATACATGTCCTCAAACACCTCTTGTCCAATCCCCCCCGCCACCCACCCCACAGCTCTGGCTTGGAACCTGTGAACGCTGGAGGTCTCCCCAGTCCTGGGTCTCCCAGGTGGGAGGAATGTGGCTGTCCAGGGTGAGGCAAAAGGAGTGAAGGGGGTAAGGGGGCCCAGTGGGTGACTTCCAGGCTGCTGTGCTGACCCTTTAAGGGCCAGGTGAATCTGCTCCATGGCTCTGGGAACGGCCACACTTAAGTCTCCATTTTAGGGAGGAAGCTCAAATTGTAACAAACATGTCGACACTGAGATGACGCTGAGGTACAACAAGGCCTCAGGGGTCCCTCTAGCCTGTGTCCTCTGCCGTCCTGTATACTAATCTGTCCTGGGGTGTAGCTGTGCTGGGAGGAGCTGATGTCTCCCCACAGGGGCAGGAACTGGGGTGGGGGCGGGGACTGTTAATCCCTGGTCTGGCCGGCTCAGCCTCTGTCCAGGGTGTCCGCTAATTTCCAACCTAAACAGCAGGCAGTGCTGGGCCACTGCCTGCCTAATCTGCTCCCCACCAGCCTGGGCTCTCCAGGGGGCCTCCTGGTTCCCACGCTCTGAGCCTCAAAGGAAGGAGATACATGCCCGTCTTCCACCCCACACATTATGGCAGGGACACCCCTATGCATAGAGAGCTAGAAAAATCACCCCTTTACTGAAGACACCCACCTCCCAAAATTGCTATAAAATACACCTTTGTTAGGTCTGTTGTGACTGTGCCCCTTTAAACGTGACGTCTTCATCTAACGTACAAGCTGTGCAACTCTACATGGAGGTGCTGACGCCCAAACCCTTGTATCAATACCCACAGTGGTTTAAGATAATTTTATTGAGGGGCAAGAGGCGGGGAGAGGTGGGGGGCAGCTACAGCCTCCCAAGCCCCACCAGGGGGAACAGACCCCCTCCCCGTCTCCCACCTCCCAAGTGGCTCCCCCTGTACTATGGGGGGACTTTGTGCAAACTCTGCCCCGGTGGGGTGGAGGGTGGGTGGAAATGGTAGCAGCTGGGGCTGGCAGCGGTGCTACTGGGTGCTGGGTGGCTTGTAGGGCTCCAGGAGGAGGGCAGAGAAGGTGTTGACCTTGTCTGCCCCACGCACCTCATGGGGCAGCAAAGGCAGCTTCACAATGTGGAAGTCTTCGTATAGGTCCTCCATCTGTGGCCAGGGCAAAGGGCAGTGGTCAGGGAGCTGGATGCGGGGCAGGGACGGAACATGGGTCGACTGAAGGGGTTAGGCTGGGGGCCTCCCGGGGTCAGAGGCTTCCTAGGGTCCCAGGTAAGAACAGCACCAGTGAGGTCAGAGATCCCTGGGCTGGACCTCCAGCTCCCCAGGGTCACGGGTATCTAAGCCAGGCTAGCCACAGTCCTCCAGGGCTAGAACTAAAGGGAAAGGTCTGAAGTACGGGTGAAGGGCAGGAGGCTGGGGCAGAGGTCAGAGATCGGATGAAGCAAAAAGAGCAGAGCAAATGGCTGGCAGTGCTGTGGCTGGGCCGTGCTGGGCCGGGCCCCCACTGCCAGGATCAGTAGTGAGAGGGCTGGGTGGGCAGCTGGGCATGCACACCTGGTCCAGGTACTTGGCCTGGATCTTGTGGCGGGCCTCACACATCTTGCAGGGCTTCTCGGGGTCTGGGAAGACGAGCTGGTTGACGATGATGTTGTGTGTGTCAATCTTGCACTTGGCCAGCTCCTGGATCAGCCGCTCTGTCTCATACAGGGACAGGAACTCGGCGATGCACACGCAGATGAAAGTCGTCTGCTCCTGCAGGGCATGAGAGAGGACAGTGAGGGCCAGGTGCCAGCCCTTTCCCCGAAGCCTCTCACTGTCCACCTGTCCCATGACTCACAGGGTCCTTGAACTGCTCGCTGACGGAGCGAATGACGGGCAGCGTCTCCTCCAGCTTGGAGGCCAGCTGGTCTGCATTCATGTCCCCTAGGCCCAGCATGTTGCACATCTGGGGAAGGACACGGGACGGCTCAAGGCTTACCTGGGGCTATTGTATCTCCGGGGCTGGGGGCTTGCTAAACACCCGGGGAGGATGGCTCCTAACACCTCCCAGTGGTTTAAGGTGTGGGCCCTTGTGCAGACCACAGGGGTCAAATCCCAGCTCTGCCTCTTCTGGGGGACCACGGCCAGTGGCTTGACCTCCTGAAGGCTTAGTTTTCCCACGTGTAGACCTTACCTCCAACAGCTGGTAAGCTAGATGAGTCGGCACATGTCACATGCTCACAACAGTGCCTGGCACAGAGTAAGTGCTCTAGAAATATGACTATCTGAGGCTCAGGTCCCCAGTGAGGGGCCACACATACCACCTGGGGGTTGGGATGCGTGCATAAATGTGTTTGTCAAGTTGTCATGCTAATAATAAATGGGAACACTCACGTGCTCTCCGTTAGACAGACAAGGAAGGTGAAGCCCGGAGAAATGAAGTGACTTGTTTTTGTACCAGAACTGTGTCACACTAAAGTGCAAAACATTTGGACCTGGGCCACCTGGCTGTGAAATATGTGCTTTCAAGGTCTGTCTGGGGCACCCAATAGGCGGGGGCGGGGACAGTCCTCCCATAATGAAGATCCATCCCACCTATTAGGAACTGTGGACCCAGAGGGGCTGTGTGCGCGAAAGGCCTTTGTCACCGCATGTCTGGGGGCCTGGGAACTGGCTCCCACTCAGGGGAGACCTGGATGTCCTGGGGCCCTGCCTGCCTGTGAGATGAAGGGACTGATCTGGTTCTTGATCTGCATGAGGCGGCCTAGGCCCCGCTCCACGATGGTGGGGAAGTTCAGCAGTCTCAGCGTGTGGCCCGTGGGCGCCGTGTCAAACACCACCACTGAGAAGTTCATGCCCTTCACCAGCCTGCAGGGAGATGAGGGTCAGGCCACTGTGCTCCTTCTTCCATCCCAGCCCCGGGTGGCACTAGCCCGCCGGACCTGACCTCATGACCTCCGCATAGCTCATGGCCTCGTCGATGCCTGGGAAGGCGCTCATGGCTTCCTGCATCATCTTCTTGCCCATGCTTAGCATGTTGTCCTCCTCAAAGAACTCGTCGGGCAGCTCTGCCACGCCAAGGCTGGGGTCAATCTCCTGGGGGAGGGGGGTGGCAAGGGATTGAGACTCAGGTTGCTGCTGCTACTCCCAAGGCTTTCTCACCCAGGTGGGCACCAGGGCCAGGGTCGCCCGTAAAAGGCCCCAACCTCGGCCCTGCATCAGGTGCCACCAGGGAAGAGGCTGGGGAGACCCTCAAGGTGTCACGGCCTTCCCTCAGGCACTGAGGTCTCCCGAGTGCACAAAGGGTCAAACTATTTCAAAAACAGATGGAAAACTGCAAATAGTGATCAGTGTCCCCAGAGGGAAGCCGAAGCCCTCTGCAGGGCTTTCGTCGGCTATTTCCCTCACCCGGGCCCCTGACTGCTTCCAGATTATTCCTCGAATGTGAGTCTTCCCTCACCATCTCATCTCACAGTGCACCTGCAGCTCCCCCCACTGCCCTGCTTTGCTTTCTCCTTAACATCCAGACTTTGCTCACATAACTTACTCATCACATTCCTTATCTGTCTCCCCAACCAGAATGTCGGCCCTACGAGGGCACCAGAAGCTGTCTGGTACACAGGAGATCCTCAACATGGATGTGGCATCTGCAAAGGTATGACCATCCCCGGTGTCCCTGGCCAGTCCTGGACCTGACGCCTCGCCCTCTACCCTCCTATCGCACCTCTTCTTGGAAACTTCACGGGTCCAGTGATGAAGCTCCCCTCACTGGTCTCAGTGGTCCATTTCCCTGCATGGAGCTTGCCTACCCATCGCCCCCAGTTACACCCTCGATGGGTTATTTCTAGTCACTGGATCACCTCTGAGCTCACCTCCCCCCTTCTCTGACCTGGGCCTCTTTGCCTCCTGCCTCAGTTATTAAACCTCTTTGGGCCATTCTGTCCCCCTTCCCCTGACCCCAGTTCACTGTCGGTGTCCTTCTCGGCTGGCACCCTTATCCAGCCCAAGTGCCACAGGCTGCTGTTACAAACGCTCCCCTTTCCCTCTGTGGTAGGCGAAGCCCCCATTCTGGTTATTCCTGGGTCTCTGGTGTGGCTGCACTGAGCTGAACGTCAGGGAACGCACCTGACAAATAATTCCCACCTTGCTCCCCACGTCTAATCACAAACTCCCGCTGGCACGCAGCGGCCAGCCAGTCCATCCCTGGGAGTATTTGTGTCACACCTTACCCCACCTCAAACCCCCTTCTGTCCCGTTTTCTCCGTGTTCTCTGCTGAGACCTGTGCCTCACCTGGGCCTCAGAGAGAAAGGAAAGCCACTGGCTATCAACACCCTTATCTCCTCCCAGGGAAATGCTCCAGTGCCCCTGCCTCGCCTCCACATCCCTGGCCCTGAAGGAGCCCAAGTCACGGGTCTGTGTGCTGGATGGCGCTCACTCCCACCTAAAGACAGTCCTCTGCTGGCGTCCTCACTCCCTCCTGCAACATCACTTGTCCCTCCCTGTGGGAGCATTTGCATCAGCAAACAAATAGGCTCTAGCCTCTCCTTTCTAAAAAGAGAAACCCTCCTTAAACCCTCTTCTGTCTCCCTCCAGCGATGATGCCCTTTCTCAGCGCCCGTCATGGCGACCACTGTCTCTACCTTCTCGGCTCACGAACTGCAGGCAGGCGGTTGCCCCCACTCCCAGGGTTGTCTCTTTAAAAGTGCTATGCCTGCCGGAGCGGGCAACCTCCTTCTGCCCGGTTCCTTTGTCCTCCTGGAGTTCAGGAGCCCACACCCTCTGGCTCTCTCACCTCCTTGGTGGCTCCTCTCGGCCTTCTTCACTCTTAAACCCTGAATGCTGATGTGCTCTCAGATTGCTTCTGGGCCTCTCTTCTCTCACAGTCCCCTCCACGTACACAGCTTTAAATACCATCCTCAGGGCAATGACCCCCAAATCAGTGTCAACTTCCTCTGAGCTCCAGGCTCCCCTGTTAAAAGCCACTGTCCTGATGTCCAAACTTAGATGTCCAGTGGGCACCCTGGATTCACTGGAGTCAAAATGGAATTCCTGATCTGTCCCTTCTAAACCTGCTCTTGTCCTAGTCTTCCCCATCCCAGCTGCTCAGGAGCCAACCAAGACGCACTTGATTCATTTCTTTCCCTCGCCCATTACAACAAAGCAGCTACACTGCTTTGCTTCCAAGAGACATCCCAGTCCGACCATTTAGACAACCCGCCACGTTCTCCCCCAACATTCTTCCGCCATCACCTTGGCTGCCACCGTCTCTTGCCTGGTCACTGCTCCAGGCTCCTTGTTTGTCTCCTTACTTCCAGCCTCAACTTACAATCCAATCTGCACATGGCAGCCATAGGGAAATTTGGAAAAAATGAATTTGGGTATACCATTGCTCTGTTCAAAATGAACAGCTTCCTATTAAACTTGGAATCAAAGCCAAACTGCTCCCAGCAGCCTACAAGGTACTACGCCATGTGGCTTTGACTGACCTCTCTGATCTCCCTCCCCTTGCTCACTAAGCTCCAGTCATTCTGGCTTCCTTTCGTCTCCGCAAGCACTCCTCAGTCGTTTGCCTCTAGGAATGGTGAAGAAGGGGTGAAACTGGGAAGACAAAGGATGCAGACGGGGCAAGACACGGAGCTGATGGTAGGTGTTCCCAGGAAAGGCCTGAATGGGCCTCTGCCAGAGTGGGGGGCTGAGCCTTGGCACTCTACTCACCATGGCAAAGAGGTTGTCATAGCCTTTGACCTTGGTGGGTACCTTGGAGAACTTCTGGTCAAATGCATCGGAGATGTTGTGTGCTGGGTCGGTGGAGATGATCAGAACACTCTCCCGCCCCTTGGATAGCTGGACTGCTAGGCTGCAGCTGGGCAAAGAAAAGGTCAAAAGGCAGGGAGTAAGCGTTCAGTCTCCACTTTCTAGGTCTGCATGGGGAGATGTGGGGCCCAGACACAGGGGCTTTGAGAGTATGGGTAATTGTAGGATCAAGCCTCAGTACATGCAGAGGGACTCTCTTAGACCTCACCTACAACCCCTCTACCTGGCTAGAGTGGTGAGTCTGGCCTGACGCCTACTTCTTTGCTGTCACAGAGTGGCATGGTCCAGATGTCCAGCCACCATAGATATGGGGGTCCATTGCACCCCTCAATGCTAAGCTAAGGGGTCCTTTGAAGCTCCCGCTAAACTCAGGATGGTTCAGTCCACTTGCCCAGGATAATTTGTCCCAGGGATCCCTCCCCCTCCTACCGGCTTAATGGAATAGTCCAATCACGTGCCCTCTCCCCATTCTTTCACCCCCATCCTACCCCATCTCCACGTGGGCATAATGTTGCAAGGTTCAAAAGACTATGATAGCTTGCCCCGGTGCCTCTCCCCCTACTCTGAGCTCACTCTGGTATGGTCCAGCTGATTGGGACATCTAAGTGGTCTCCTGGCCCCAGGGCGGTGGGTTCAATGTGGTTCGGTCTCTGAGCCCCAACGCGGATGGTCCAACTCAGAGGTTGCCAGGCCTGCATTCAGGAGGTATCTTCCATTTGTTCCAAGTAACTTCAGGAGAGTTACAACCGGAAAGACCCCGGCCCAGCCCCTGTGTCCAGCTCGGGGTGGAAGAGCCGGTCACTGGCGTCCCCTTCGCCCAGTGGTACATCCCACCGGTCTTCCCGGCCCCCGCTGCAGCCTCTTTACCTGCAGGTGGTCTTGCCAACGCCACCCTTGCCCCCGACGAAGATCCACTTAAGGCTACGCTGCTCGATGATGTTGCTAAGCGTGGGTTCTAGCGGCTCCACATCAGGCGCATCCTCGAACTCTTCTGTCTCAACCCCCCACCCGGCCACCCCCGCCGCCATCTTGGAACCGGCTCACGTGATCAAGTGGAGCGCACCACGCAAAGTACCTATAGGGGAAATTCCCTATCATATCTCCATGGGGCTAGGAGCCCGAGTTCACTTCCTCATATCCTGTCTTTTAGGGGCAATAGTAGCTCTATTTTCAGTGTTCTCCTTTTCCAGGGTTTGCCTTGTCGATCTCTCGACTATGTTTTATCAAAGACACCCCCTGCCTAATTAACATATTAGTACGGTCCAGAATACTCCCCTTTACTGATTGGGCCCTATGTCTGGCAGCGCTCTTTTCATTGGTTACATCTTTTTTTTTTTTTACTTTCACCAATCACTCGCACGTCCCGGTAGCCTCCAGTCTCTCCTTAGAAACCGGCCAAACACCTAGTGCAGACCTTTTCTGTGAAGTTGTATCCCCTTATTTTGGAAATTAGGTCCCAGCACCGTCTCAGATCCGTCTCCTGTGAGCCACCTGACTCCTGATGCAAACCAACCCTAGACGAATTGTTTAGCTGGCTGAACACAGGTCCTGGGGCTGTGAGTGGGCTAGAGGGAGAACGACTCCAGTTGGGAGGAAGATCCGCAGATCCTTGTCCAGTGCTCCCCGATCCCCCATGCCGGTCAAACCAGGGCAGGGACTGCACCTGCAGCTGCGCTCCTTGTCTTGGAAGGGACCCTATTCCTGAAAACTTGCAGTTTGCTCTCCGTGGAAGGGGAGACTCCAGCGAATTCCCTGTTTGAACGTCTGCACTGGGCAGAATTACAAGCTGGGGCCCAGGCCCTTGGCGGACACTCTTAACTCTTACGTTTAGAAATACCCCCAGCTTCATCTGAGTATTCTAGCCTATAAAATAATACCTTGATTCTCAGATGGGGACCTCAGCTTCACAGAGCTAGCTGTGTCCTCATTCCCAAATGAGAGCTCCATCCCAGAGACAGGACCCGAACCCAGAACACTCTTATTTTTAATCCAGGGATCCAGGCTTCGTAGACCTAGTTAGGGATCTATGTTCCAAGGAGTCAGGTGGGCACACAGTCTCAAAGGGGACGGGATACTTCTCCTCGCTGAGATTATCTCTGGTGCTAAGAAGGGGATTCTAGTCCCGGAAGGCTATGCGACCCCAGTTCCAAGCGCAAACCTCACTTTGGAGAGCCAGCTGTAGCCCTAGACAATGGCCCCATTTCCCGGTAAACCTCGTCTACGAAGCGCCGGCCCGAGTCTGAACCCGCGGGTCCGCTGAGCCAGATTTTACCCCTTCTTCGCCCCGCCCTCAGGTCCCGCCCCCCACTGCGGACGCTGCGGGGCCACACCACTCTTCCCGGCATGCATTGCCCGGGACCTGACAGGTCGGGCGCCAAGCGCGGGGCCGAGCAGCTTTCCCGGAGTCCTTTGCGCGGCACCTGGTGACAAAATGGCTGCCCGAGGGAGACGGGCGGAACCTCCGGGCCGGGAGGCGGCGGGCCCCGCGGCGGGCGGTGGCGGCGGGAGCCGATGGGCTGAGTCGGGGCCCGGGACATCGCCCGAGAGCGGGGACGAGGAAGTGTCGAGCCCGGTGTCGGGCGGCGTGAACTTGTTCGCCAACGACGGCAGCTTCCTCGAGCTGTTCAAGCGGAAGATGGAGGAGGAGCAGCGGCAGCGGCAGGAGGAGCCGCCCCCAGGCCCGCCGCGACCAGATCAGCCAGCTACCGCCGCCGCCGCGGGTCCTGGGGATCCGAAGAGGAAGGGCGGCCCGGGCCCCACGCTCAGCTTCGTAAGGAGCCGCGGGGGTGGGGGCGGGCGCCAGGGCCTTCCTTGGCAGGGAGAAACGGGCCCAAGAGAGGGGATCGGGATCCAGGTATACCCTCTAGTCCCGATGAAGATGCGGAACCTGGATTCCGGACGAGAGATGTTTGGGGGCGAACTTGGGGAGCCCCGTGGCCTGCTCGCGAGAATCGGGAGCCGGGGATGGGGAAGCCAGGGTACTAGGGGTTCCTGTTTGAGTGGTACTGGAACTGTGGATACCGGGACTATCAACCACTATTAGGAAGGGGAGCAAATTCAAATCTAGAGTCTAAGATACGTTTAGATTAGAGACTCAGATATCTGACTATGTACCTTAGGAAATTTGCTTGGCTTTCCTGAGTCTTATTTGTCCAGTGTGTCTATTTATTGAGCACCTTACCTTGTTCTGGGCGTTGTGCTAGGTGTTGGATAGGCCCTGGTGAACGTGACAGAGAAGATCCATGCTTTCCTGTAGAGCTGGGGGTTTCCTTACCTTCATTTTTTGTATTTGGGAAAATAGACATAATTTCTTCTGATGTGATGAGAGTTCAGTGAGGGCATCCTGGGAAAGTGGTCAGTTTGGAGCTTGTCTAATAGAAAGGACTGAACCCGAGTGGTTTTCAGTTGGGGATGATCTTCCCATTAAGCAAATGTGGAGACATTTTTGGTTGTCAGAACTTGGGGAGGGAGTGCTACTGACACCTGAGTAGAGACCAGGGTTATTGTTCAATAGGCTGTGATGCACAAGACAGCCCTCCTCATGCCCCTACCCCCAATTCTCCAGCAAAGGATGATGCAGCTCCACAAGTCATTAGCGCAAGATTGAGAGATTTTAGGCTAAATAAATAGCATCTATGTAGATCGTTCATTCCGAGCTTGTTTTGTCTCAGGTGTTGAGAACAAGTTTCCGTAGTGTGGAGAAAAAAGTTTTGATTTGAGAATAACAGACTGGGGGTCAAGTTTCTTCATCCACCAAAAATGGGTGTGACACTAGCCCCAGCAGGGCAGGTCGCTTAATGCCTGGTTGAGGGGTGGAGATGGGATGATGACTGTCAAGCCTGTTGCAGCCCGTGGGGCACAGGAAGCCATCAGTCAGTGCGAGAAGATGGAGGACCAGGACAAAAGTCCAGAGTGAGACTTCTGTTTGAGGATGGGGAAGAAGTGTCAGGAACCAGGTTGGTGTGAGAATTGTGTGGAAGCCAAGTGCTCCTTCTTGAGTAGAAGTAGCAGTAGTTATCATTGCCTTTTTCATCTGTTCATCGAAGGGCTGTTGCGGGAGCTCCCTCAAAGAGACCAGGCCAGTTTGGGGGGGTGGGGGGAGGACGACACAGTGTTCCTTGGTGGTTAAGGATGCTGCTCTGTGACTTGGACTCACCCGATCCTGAATTCAGCATTGTTTGCTGCCAGCGTGACTGAGGGTATAGGCCTCTCCTTCTCAAAGACGTTTCCTTATATATAAAATGAGGGTGGTTGTAACTGTGAAAGTGAAAGGAGATGAAACACGCAAAACACTTGGCAGGGGGCTCTATGTACAATAAGTGCTTAATAAAAGCCTGTGTGGTCGCTGGCAGGGGAGGGTGAGGCTTCAGCATGGAGAGTGAGGATGAGCTGGGCCTCACTGCGTGGGGGTTCTTCTCGCTCCCTGGGAGGGCCGCCTGGGGGCCCACGATTGCCTGGGCATATTGGGCTCAGGGCAGGCGCTAAGAGTCGCGTGTGCTCCTCTCTGATTGCTGCGCAGGTTGGCCGGCTGGCGGAGCTGGGCGTGGCGTCGGGACGGGCCACCTGGCCGGGCTAGGAAGGTGTAGTGGGCCTCAGCACCGCCAAGGGCGGGCCCGGCTCCTGTAACCGTTGCAGTCTTCTGTCCCTTCACCCAGGTGGGCAAGCGCAGAGGCGGGAACAAACTAGCCCTCAAGACGGGAATAGTAGCCAAGAAGCAGAAGACGGAGGATGAGGTGAGCAGGCTAGGTGTTGGGGGCTACCCACGAGCCTTTCCTTTCTAGCTTCTGCACCTGGCTAACCAGCCCTGTTCCTCCCTGTCTAGCATCTGGGCCTTGGATGGGGGTACTGGGTGGGGGAGGAGGGCTTTCAACAAGGTCCCCAGATAACCTGACTCTGAATGTCTTTACCTCAAACACAGATCCCTGGGGTGGTGACACTGGGGGTGGGTCAGCTGTCTCAGGACAGTCCTGACCCCAGTTTCTGGCCTCCCTGCTATTCCCTTTCCAACCTCCTGCATGCCCCCACAGGTATTAACAAGTAAAGGTGACGCGTGGGCCAAGTACATGGCAGAGGTGAAAAAGTACAAAGCCCACCAGTGCGGCGATGATGATAAAACTCGGCCCCTGGTGAAATGACCCCCTTCTTCCCCCGCCTGCCCATGGCCTGGGACTCTCTGCGATGTACATAACTATTTAATGCGGCGGCAGTGGCGGCAGCCTTTCCCCCCAAGGACTTAAACACAGAAGGAAACCGAGATGCTTCCCGCAGCCGCGGACGATCCTCCAGGACTCTTTTTTACCTTGAGCACTTGCCTCCTGAGACTTCATAGAACAGTGGTTTACTGTCCCCTCTCTCCCCACCTCCTTGCTGTCTCTGGCTCTTTCTGTCTTCCTCTTCTCACCCTCCCTTTCCTCCTCTCCTTAGCCATCACTTCTGGGAAGTAAAGAACTTGACTTAGTGCCGGAGCTGTGTGATTGGTTTGCCTTCTTTGCTCCTTCCAACCGAAACCCTCCCTTGCTGTGCTCACCAAAGCCTGGATCTGGCCCGGTGAGGGGTGTGTTGGAGGTGTGCTCCATCAGCAGACCTGGACTCTTCCCCAGGACCCACTCCCCGCCACCCCTGACTGTACCCCCCACTGTTGCTGCTCATGTTCAGGGGCTCTTCGCGGTCTCATTTGGCTGGGCTAAAACTGTCATTCAGCAGACACCAAGCACCTACTGTATGCCTGGAATGGGCTTTGGGGCCACAGAAGAGACCACCCAGGCTCCCTGTCCTTGTTAAAGGAAACAGACAAAAAGGGGAAGCTGTTTTGGGAGGTGCCTGTGAAGAAGTACAGGGTAGAGTCTGGAGAAGGGTGTCTGTTTTCACTGACATCTGATCAGAGACCTGAGGGAGGTGAGGAAATGAGTTCCAGGAAGAGGGAACAGCCGGTTTAAAGACAGGAGGGAGAGGTGCCTGGCCCTTCTGTGGAACTTCCAGGAGGCCCATATCACTGGAGCCAGGTGAGTGAGGAGGGTGGGTGGATTACATACAGGGCCTTGTGTGTTAGGGTGAGAACTTGGAACTTCATTCTTAGTGCAAAGAAGCCTTTGGTGGTTTTGAGCTAAGAAGCAACCCAGTGTGTTTTATATTTTAACAGGATCTGCCTGACCGAAGTGGGGCTGGGGTGGAATCTGGGAGATGGGAGGCTGGGCTCTTGACAGTGCAGGAGGTGAGAGCTGGGATCTGGATTCCACTGCTCCTGCTCTGTCCTTCCAGCTGCTTGCAGTCCTTCCAGGGAGGCTGGGGTTGAAACCGCCTGGCCAGGTATATGATCAGGAAGAGTACGCAGGGGTTGGTTTGTCCCACCCATAGACATAACTGTTGACATGGTAGAGGACAGAAGTGTTCCTCTAATGCTCCTTGTACTTCTGTGCCCTCCTGGCCCCTTTGTTCATCCTGTTGGAGCTGGAATGTTTTAAGATGCCATTGCCTTCTGACCCCTTCACAGACCTAATAGACCTGGGGCTCCCAACATGGCCCCACCACTTAGGCCTTCCGAGGCCCGAGTCCTGAGCAGCTCAGCACTCCAGTCTGTCCCAGGGCCAGGCTCCTGTCTCCCTGCCATCAGGGGAGGACCAGGACTTGGAGGATCTTGATGGTCATCGGGACCTGTGGAGGCAGAGGGAAGAAGGGCAAACAGCTGTGGTCCTGGGAGAGGGCTGAGGTGCGGCTGCTTGGCTTCAGACTGCCAGACTCCAGCCTGTGGGGGTCGGGGCGGAAAGCCAGAACAGACGGAACTCCCTGTCCTAGTGGAGGTAACATTATAGTTGGGGGGAAACAGACAAGAAATAAAACAGAACACATCAGATGGTTATATATCCTAGGGGGAAAAAAATTGAAATGGAGACTGAGATGAGAGTGGAAGAGATGGTAATTTTAAGTGGGTCAGCAGTGGCCCTGCCTCCCTGAGAAGGTGGCATTTGTCCCAAGTTCTGAAGGAGGTGGGACTGGCAGTGAAGTCTTTGGAAGTGTTCAGGTGGAAGGAACAGCAGGTGCAAAGGCCCCCAAGCTGGAACCATTCCTGACTTGAAGGGGTGGCAGCAAGCAGGCTTCGGAGCAGGAGACATCCCCTCTCATTTCCTGCTAATACACAGTAAAGCTTGTCTCTTATTTTCCACATTGGCTCAAAGCGCTCTCCTTCCTACTTTGGGAGTGCTAAGCTGGCCCATGTGTTGACTAGCCTTGGGGATATGGTGGGGGGCCTAGCCAATGGAGCCATCTCTACCTCCTCCCTCAAAGCCATCAGCAGTGGTTGGATCTTTAAAAAGAAACAAGAGGGAGAAAGTAGGTCGCCCCTGCAGCAGCTCAGCCTCTATTTTGAAGTGTCAAGAGGCAGGAGGAGCTGGTGGAGTCCTGTCACCTCTCTTCATGGTGCTCACCACCTCTGACCTGGGGAAAGTCTGAAGGGAAAGGAAAACCAAATCTCTGGTTTTGGTGAATCACATAGCCCCTGGCTTCAAACTATTCTGATGCCCGTCAGCTGTGTGATCTTGGGTAAGTCACTAAACCTTTCTGTGGTTCAGATTCTTCCTCTATAAAACCGGTAAAATGCAGAACCATCTCTAGAGTCAGTTTTTAACGTAAAGGTGACATTCATTTAGTCAATGTTAACCCTGACATCCTTGCATACAGCTGTCATTGCTTTTCTGGTTGAAGCAACTGGCTTGTGTTTGGTAGTCATATTTGAGAAATGCTGAGCTTTTTAATTTTTTTAAGACAACTTAAATTTATTAAAATCCATTTATATAGTGGTTCACAGACCAAAAATATGTACAGAGTCCTCGACATTCAGGCAATGAACTCTTTTCTCAGAAGTGTTTTTGCGAGAAGACCAAATTCTTTGCTCTCCTTCCAAAAACAAAACCTAAAAAACTTCTGTTTATACTTTTGAAAATGTTGCATTTATTACATCACCCCTTAAGTACAAACCTATTGAGATCCCAAAACCTCTGCAGAGTGAAGAAAACCTCCAGAATGTAAAGCCTCATCACCTTTAAACACGGGTGCAGTGTGATAAGGTGCTCAGGCAGGGAGGTTATTGTAAAGTGATAAGCATTTGTCTCCTATCTCAGATTCACGGTTGGGCATCATGGTTTCATTTGCACTGAGAGCTAGATGAAGTAACTGCCGTGCACATGGCTGTTCAGAGAATACATTTGGAAACCTGACAGGAAATAGGTGCTTAAGAAAGGGGGGCGGGGGGTTGTCCAAGCCAATTCACCAGCTGGAGAGAAGAAAGACTTCCGTCAGTCGCAATATTGTTGACCATACAAGGCAGCAGGGGCCATGTTATTCCACCCCGATCCACCCTCCACAGAGGCTTGCGCAGAGTCGCTAGAAATTTGGAGTGTTAAAAGGGAGGTGAACCCTAACAAATTCTTTCGCGCGTCTCTAATCCTTACATGGGATAACCTCCAACCCTGAGCAGAAAACTACCTGTCGTAAGCTCTCCGGAAACCTCAAAACCTAGTGTCAGCCCCTTAACCTCACTTTTTCTGATGCTCTACGCCCACCTCCAGGGCTCTTCAGATACCCGGGTTTTGAGCCCGCAAGCCCGCGCGCGGCAGGAGGGAATTCGTAGTTCAGGCAAGTTCCAGCGCCAGGGAAGGCCATTGCGCAGGCGTAGGCGGTGGCTTAGCGCACGTGTCTCTCAGGTCTTGTGTTTGTCCAGCTTAGCCCGCTGAGGTGGGAATCCAGGCTCCTTCTCTAGGAAACCCGAGTATCGGACTGGAGCTAGGCGATAGCGGACCCTTCCTAAAAACACTGCCCCACGAGAGAGATTTAGGTATCTGTTTTTCACGAATGAAGGGAGCCAGGGCTGACTTTGCCAATGGGAAGTGGACTCAGAAACCTGTCCCCTTCCTCCAGGCTGGGGCAAAAATTGACCTTGTGCCTGTCCCAAGGCTGAAAAGTTTCTCAGGGCAGGGCCGGATTGTTCTTTGGGATTAGAGCATTAGTTGATTCAGTAAATTCAGTAAATATTGGTTTAGGGAGGGGCTGAATACAGTGAAAGGACGGCCTTGGGTGTCTCGGGGTAGATGCCACATTATGAGAGAACTATTTTGGTGATGCTTAACTTATCTCTAATCCAGCAAACTAGGTATTTTTATACCCACTTGACACAAAGTGGGGAAGCTAAGGCCGTGAGTTGCAGGAGACAAAACTGGTCTTCCAGGGCGTCCAGCCCCTTCCTGCTCTTAAAAGGAATAGTGCCCCACTTTGTCCTTCGACGGTGCAAAGATCACAAAAATGTCTTCCTTCATGAGCTGCCCTTGCCTAAATTTCCTGGGCTGTCCCACTTAATTCAGCTTCAAGTGGGGAAAGAGATTAGGCCGTTTTGATCTAGCCATTTATTTTATTCATTTCATTAATATTTTTATATTGTTTTTTCACATCCTTGTAAAAACTGTTTAAACAGTACTGGAAAATACATAATTTAAAATGTGGCAGAGGTTTCTGTAGAAAGCCAGCCCGTCTCAGGCACTCCGTTTGTCTGGCTTCCCCCCTCCTACCCCCCGCCCCCCGCCTCTAGGGTATAAAGTCCGCCCTAGGCTGTCCCCTCCACTCCTTCCTTGAGCACAGACTGTACTTCTACCAAGTACCCTCTGGGTGCGGGGAGGGAGGCACAGTTCAATGCGTGACAAAGGCCCAGCTGGCTCTAGCTGAGAGGTTCCCGTGTCTATGACATCCCAAAAGTCCCCACGCGCCACCAAACTCAGCTCCCAGCAAAGAGCTTCCGCGTGAGAGCCGCTGAGAAAAACGAGACGCTGGGAGGACTGACTGGCCAGAGAGGCAGAGAGAGAAAGAGAGAGAGAGGAGAGAAGGAGAGAGGGAGAGGAAGGGGGAGAGAGGGAGAGGGAGAGCGAGAGAGGGAGAGAGGGAGAGAGCGAGGGAGGGGAGAGAGGGAGAGAGAGACAGAGACAGAGAGACAGAGACAGAGACGCGCTAACTCCTGGCCACGTGACTCGACCTCGGCGGGGCCTGGGTCTCCTGGGTGCCAGGCCACGTGTGAGGGCTGCTGCTTCCAATTGGCTCGCCTAGGCCAATTTGAACGGCCTACGGAAGCCGTCGCGGTTCAGCTAGGGCTGCGTTTTCTCTTTCTCTTTTTTTCCTCTCTCTCTTTTTTAAATTCCCTCTCTTTAGCTCCCTCCTTCCGCTCGAGTCTCACGAGAAGCCGCAGCACAAGGCGCCGCCGCCGCTGCCGCCGGCCCGGTAAGTGGGCCTCATCCAGCGCCAGACCATCTCGGTCCGGGTTTGCGCTGAACCTCGTCAGGGTCCGTGCCTGTGCAGCGTGCGGCCGGGGCATCAGGGCCGCGCCTGACCCGGAAAGGCCGAGAACCCGGTTGGGCCCGATTCTCGAAGCAACGAGAATGGGCAGAGGGTGGGTGGGGGGAAACCGAGCCGGGCTTAGGGGGTGGGGCCTCGGAGCCAGGCCAGATCCCGGTTCCGTGAGAATCCGGCCAGTGGGGCGCCTGGGGTCGGGCTGGAGGGGGTCTGATCGGGGCACGTCGTGAGGATCGGGTGTTTGTGTGGGGAGGCTGTTTCGGGGAAGGCCGCACTAAAAGTTGGGGGGCCTTCCATGGCTCTGTTAGGGAGGCTCGTCAGACATCGGCCTGGAGGGCTCACTGTAAGGCGTCTCGGGGATCCGTTAGGGGGAGTGCAGGAGGGGGAAGAGTTCGGCCAGGCCTAATTGGAGAAAGCCGGAGGGATCCGGCGAAGGGCTTCTGGCTCGAGGTGGTGGTGGTGCGGCTTGGCCAAACTTGATTGGGGAAGCAGCGGAGATCCGTCAGCGGGAGATAATGCTGACTGGGGCGGAGGGCGGGAATGGGGGGACACTTGGGCAGACCTGATCGGGGAAAGGGACGGGGGCTTGTCAAGGAGGCTCCTGTCCGGGGCGGGCATACTTGACTGGCTGTCCTTCGGAGAGGCAAAGCGGACCTGTCTTCTGGCCTGATTAAGGGGACTCACAGGACCCGTTCTGACTAGGCCAGAATGGGGGAAGTCTGGCATCCGGCTGAGCTTGGCGGCCCGGATGGGGGGAGGCTCAGAGACCAGACCAGGGCAGAGCAGGCTTCAGGGATGTGGCGGAGCATGAGGGCTGGATTTCGGGAGAAGGTGGATCTTTGGGGACCGTGCCGGCACCCGGGAGACCATGGGGACTGGAGCGTTATCGGAGGTCTGGGGCAGGGTACCTGGATGAAGAAGTGGCTGCGCCCTCTCCTAGCAGCTGCAAGGGACGCGGCAGCCTTAGGGCCCGCAGCCTGGAGCAGCGGTAGGGGCCCCCCATGCCCCTCTTCCACAGCACCTCACCCGTGCTCCTGAGCCTGGAGGAGCCTGTGACTGCGTGCGCAGTGAATGGTGCAGCTGGCGGGGACCCCTCACTTGGGTTGGCTGGATTGGCGGCCTCTGCCTGCCCGCTGAGGGCACTCCCTGTATCCCACTTCCTCTGACCCTGGCCCCTACCCCGGCAGCTCGCCTTGCGCCATGGACTGGCAGCCGGATGAGCAGGGCCTGCAGCAGGTCCTACAGCTGCTCAAAGACTCGCAGTCACCCAATACGGCCACGCAGCGTATCGTGCAGGATGTATCCTTCCTTCCTTCTAGGCCTGGGGGAACCGGGCAGACATCTGCACCCCCTAAAGGCCACAGAGGATAGGGCCCACCCCCTAAGCCCTATGCTGCTGTGGTTAGGAGCTGGCCTTGGCAGAGAGTTAAGGATTAGAGTTTTGGGGCCCCATTCCCAGAAGAAATGTGACTGTGGGAGAGGGGAATGACACCTCTAGTTCGGACTCAGCTTTTGTGTAAGTTCATGTTTAAAATTTTTGTTTCAATTGGTTGTTTAAAATACTATAAGTTAAACTTCTAAAATACTTCAAGCATTGGCAAGTTTCACTTGAAAATGTGGATCCTCACCCATTTTTGAGTGGTGGGGAGCTCAGGCATGCTCCCCCACCCCCTGGGTGAATTCGACGTGCCTGAAATGTTACATTGTTCTGGGCAAAGAGATTGACAGGTGGGGTCCCAGGAGCGGGCTGTCTACTCCCAGAAGTCAGAGGTACTGTTAGCTACATGACAGTAAGGGGCACCCCCCGGGGAAGGCCCTTGTCTCCCAAGTCCCTTAACAACCTGGCAGAAACTCAAACAACTGAACCAGTTTCCTGACTTCAACAACTACCTGATCTTCGTCCTGACCAGACTCAAGTCGGAAGGTATGATGGATGCCCTTGTTGCCCCTCCATGCAGGCTAGACCCTCTTCTCTCCCCTGAGGTCCCCTGAGGCTCAGCCCTCTTCCCCCAGATGAGCCGACACGCTCTCTCAGTGGTCTCATCCTCAAGAACAACGTGAAGGCACATTACCAGAGCTTTCCACCGCCTGTGGCTGACTTCATCAAACAAGAGTGTCTCAACAACATTGGCGACGCCTCCTCACTCATCCGAGCCACCATAGGTAAGGCGGGGGCAGCGGGAGTCAGCCTGTGATGATTCCTTGCGCTTTCACTCAGCCAAGAGCATCTCAGAATGTTAAGGGTATTGATTCACCCTGGATGGTAGTACTGTTCCTATTGCCATTTTGCAGATGAGGAAACTGAGGCACAGAAAGGTTAAGGGACTTGCCTTGTAAGTGGCCAAGCTCAGAAGCGACCAATGCAGGTCCATACTCTGAACCACTCCCTCCTGAAACATCTGTTCTTGCTCCGGAGGCAGTTACTCCCTATCCAGAATTTTGTGTTTAGGTCCTGGGAGTGTAGCAAGTTAAAATCAGAGACCCCCGCTCTTGTGGAACTTGGCGTCATTGATGAGGTAGCTCTGCCTTGGAGCCCCCCTGATTCCTCGGAGGCTGCCTGAGGGAGTTAACACAAGGATGACTAGAATTTTCCCGCAGTTTATCTTAAGCCTTTTCACTACTGACAAACACCAACCCTGTCTTTTTGTTACCTGTTTCTCAGTTTTATTGAGGTTAGTTGACATATAATGACTTACATTTCTTTCCTTTAAAATCTTTGTAAACTTTTAAAACTTGCTTTTACAAGGATGTTGTATGTAACTTTTATATGAAAGACAGGTGTGCTTGCCCTAAAGGGAAGCTAGTCTTAAAATGTAATAACGACAGAAAAATAGTATTAAATTTGAGATAGAAGCTGGGACCTACCACATTGACTGATATTGGGGCCTGCTGCTTCTGTTAAAGGGGACCCTCAGCCCCAACAGTACCGTCCTCTGATGCCACCAGAAAGATCTGTGCTTACCAGACTCATTCCTGGTGTCAGGTTCTGCTCTGAGTACTGAGTTAAGTCACTGAAGTTTCCCAGTAGCCCTAGTAGGCCAGTGGTCTTTCTACCCATTCAGGCACAGAGAGGTTAGGTAATGTGGCTAATGTCACACAGACAGGGAGGGGACTGGGACCGGGACCGGGACCGGGACCCTATTCACAGTCCACCTCAGGGGCAGACCTCTGAGCAGACCCGTGAACCAGGGTCATCTGGAGTATTGCCACTGGCAGCTGCTTCCCCTAGGAAAGACTGCCACCTTCTGGCTTTAAATATTATCTCTGCGCTGACATCACCCACTTTTAGGCTAGAAGCCCAACTGCCAGATACCTGTACTGCCCTCACACTTTAGATGCCTACTGCAGGCTGTGCTTGGGTTTCTAGTAAGCAGTACAGGCTCTCGTGGGGCCGTTTGGCCCTGCAGGACCTTCCCCTTGCCCCCGCCCAGCCCTCACTTCCTTCCAGTTTGCCCCACTGGCTCCTTACCCACCTGTACACTCCCCAGGCCTGCCCCCTCCCTCAGGCCTTTGCACCTGCCATTCCCTCTGCCTGAGATGTTCTCCCATCTCAGGGACCTGGATGGCTTCTCCCTCACCTCCTTCAGGTCTTTGCCCAGATATCAAGATGTCACCTGGAGCAAGCTCTGGACACCCAATTTTAAGTTGCTCTCCTCATTGCTAGCCATCTTGCTTTATTTCCCCCTTTAGCTCTTTGCATGTAGCTGCCCAGGCCTTTTGTGGGTTTATGTTAACCTTGCTGAAGAACCTTGGTATTTAGCTCTGTGCTGCATCCCGGGGCCCAGGACAGACTTACAGCAAGGATCAGGCTCTCAAAAGGGGTGTGTAGGGCTCGCGAGGAGAGCATCCTGAGCGTGGCAGGGAGCACTGGGATGCTGAGCAAGCCCGCCTGCACCCAGCCTGAGGCAGCGTCCTTTCCTGGCCGCCCAGGCATTCTCATCACCACCATCGCTTCCAAGGGTGAGCTGCAGATGTGGCCTGAGCTGCTGCCCCAGCTGTGCAACCTGCTCAACTCAGAGGATTATAACACATGTGAGGTAGGTGACAAGCCGTGGCCCGTCCGTGTGGGAGCTGGGGCTGGGGCTGGACCTGGACCCACACCCACGTATGCTCTTCCCGACTCAGGGAGCCTTTGGAGCCCTGCAGAAGATCTGTGAGGACTCATCAGAGCTCCTGGATAGCGATGCCCTCAACAGGCCCCTCAACATCATGATCCCCAAGTTCCTGCAGTTCTTCAAGCACTGCAGCCCCAAGATCCGGTGGGTGCAGCTCCCCAGGGGTCTGCAGGGGGCCTGGGGTGGGCAGGGCGGGGGTGACCCACACGCCCACTCCCTGCCAGGTCCCATGCCATCGCCTGCGTGAACCAGTTCATCATGGACCGGGCCCAGGCGCTGATGGACAACATTGACACTTTCATTGAGGTGGGCTGCCAGGTCGGGGTGAGCAGGGTGAGGTACAGAGGTCCCCACTCTGGCTGATCCTGCCTTCCCTGCAGCACCTGTTTGCCCTGGCCGTGGACGATGACCCTGAGGTGCGGAAGAACGTGTGCCGTGCCCTGGTGATGCTGCTGGAAGTGCGAATCGACAGGCTCATCCCCCACATGCATAGCATTATCCAGGTGTGCACACCTAAGCCTGTCTGGGAAGCCGCTGCAGGGCCGGGGGCACAGGGGAAGCCACCCTAGCTGGGCAGGGCCTTCAGCTTTCCTTCCATCCACCCCAGTACATGCTGCAGAGGACCCAGGACCATGATGAGAACGTGGCCCTTGAGGCCTGTGAGTTCTGGCTGACGCTGGCCGAGCAGCCCATCTGCAAGGACGTCCTGGCCTCCCACCTGGTCCAGTGAGTGCTTCTCCTATTCACTGCCCCTCCCCAGCCTCTACCTCTTTTATCCCAGTGTACTTTCTGTGCCTGCATACGTTTTGCAAGTGATACAAATGCAGCGTTAATGACTTAAATATTAGGTAAGTTATAGGTGGAATAAATGAGAAGGGAGACTTCAGGCCTAGCTGGGTCCAGGTGCTGAAAGGACGTGAAAGGCAACTGTCTAGTCTCAGATTTACTTCGTCTGCATTGGCTTTGTTCTCAGGCATGACCTCCCTTCATGGTGGTTGTGGCCTTCTATAGCTTTACAATTTAGGAACCTCTGAAAAAAGAATTCCCTCTTGCCCAGTATCTCTAGCAAAAGTGCTAGGGACAACTTGGATCATTCACCTATCCCCAGGTCAGTGAAGATTCTAGTCAAAATTCCCAATCTTAAGGCACGTGGGTGCCAGCTGAGGGGGCTGGCTGCCCTACCTGTTTATTCCCCTAGTGTGGCCCCGTCCCAGGGAAGTGCCTGGTGACTGGGCTACATGTCCCTGCCTTACGGCATGTTAGGGATCAGTCAGTGTTCCAAACCTAGTGTGTTCAGAGGTCTGCATTTGCCAGACTGGCCAGGTCTGGGTGAAGAGCCTTCCTGTGCAGCCAGGAGTGGTATCAGCTCTGTTCTTGTCATAGTGGCTGAGACTAGGTTGGGGTAGCTGCCACTAAGGGAAATGAAGGGATGTGGGGCCAGCAGAATCAGTGTGCACTGTACAGCTTGCTCTTGACCCTCCCATTTGTACCTTTGCTTCCCTCTTGTCTAGGCATCGAGCCCCCAGAGGGCCCTGTCTCCCAGTGAATAGCCTCTCTCCCAACAGGTTGATCCCCATCCTGGTGAATGGGATGAAGTACTCGGAAATAGACATTATCCTGCTCAAGGTCAGCCAGGCTGAGTACTGGGCCCAGGCCGGTGGGTGAGGGCGGGGCCGCTGGAGCTGGGGCCCTGGTGGTGCTTAGTGGTCTGCCTGGCCCACAGGGGGACGTGGAGGAGGACGAGGCAGTCCCTGATAGTGAGCAGGACATTAAGCCACGCTTTCACAAGTCGCGCACGGTGACACTGCCCCATGAGGCTGAGAGGCCCGATGGCTCTGAGGATGCCGAGGATGATGACGACGACGATGCTTTGTCGGACTGGAATCTGAGTGTGTGGCTTGGGGGTGGGTGGGGGTGGGTGGGGGACAGCAGCCCTGGGTTCTGTCTTGGGAGGTGATGAGAAACCTAATTGGAGCAGACCATGAGATCCTAATCATGATCTCTATTCTGGGGGTATGGTTGAGGAGGCCCTGCCTGATGGGCTTCTCTGAGCCTGCCCCTCAATTTCCATTCCTGCTTCAGGGAAGTGCTCGGCGGCTGCACTGGACGTTTTGGCCAACGTCTTCCGGGAAGAGCTACTGCCCCACCTCCTTCCCCTGCTCAAGGGCCTCCTCTTCCACCCCGAGTGGGTGGTCAAGGAGTCAGGCATCCTAGTGCTGGGCGCCATCGCTGAGGGTGAGTGCTCTGCCGACCTGGCTGTCCCTGACCTCTGACCCTTGTGCTGGCATGAGACTGGGTCTGGCCCAAGTGGGCCTGCCTGTGTGTGTGTGGGGGGCAACATCATCCCTGAGTTTTCTCCAAAGGCCTTCTCAGCCCCTTCAGACAGCTGTGGGATTTTAATCTTCCCCTTAACCTGTGAGCCTGAAAGAAACCCCCAAACCTAAAATGCAAACCCTCTCCTTAATTCTCATGGATAGGCCATTCTGTGAGGCCATAAGCATAATTATAGCTACAACAACAGTAGTGGTCCCTCCTGCAGTTTTTGTCCCAGGCTGGGCAGCCTGGTCTTATAGGCTCATTGCCACTTGATGGGGTGGGATTCATAAATGGGGAAACTGAGGTTCAGGGGAATGTACACCATCTCCCCATTTACCCAGAGTACAGCTGGGCCTCCAACCTAGTTCTTGACTGCAGGGCCAGCCTACCAGAATAAGTGTGCAGTGGTGGTGTTTCTTTAAACTTCACATGGTGTGCTGTTACTGGTGTGACTTTTGGGCACCCTTAGTCCTGATGGAGTGTACAGCTTGAATGACCAGAGAGGACTTTGTGAGTCTGTTGTGGACATCATTTGTGACCGCCTCAGCATATAGGCCTGTCCCAAAAAGCTCAGAAGCCCTCACACTGAAGAGCTTTCAAAATTATCTAAGGAGAGGGAGACTTCCAGTCAAGATGGAGGCGTAGGTAAACACTTCGACTCTATGTACAACTATAGCAAAAAATACAGCTACACTACAAAACAAATATCACCCAGAATTGTCAGAAAATTGAGCTGTGTGGAAGTCTAACAATTAAGGATTTAAAGAAGCCACAAACATTCATCCAGATGGGTAGGAGTGGGGGAGATGCATGGAGACACTGAGTGGCATGGAGAGGCACGGAGATGGGAACAGGTGGTTCCATATCTATGTGTGGTGGACAAAAAACGGGAGTGATACCTTGGGAGCAAGGAATCCCAGCCCCAGTCCAGACCAGCCTGGGGTCCCAGTGCAGGAAGATAAGTCCCCATAACTTCTGGCTGTAAAAACCAGTGGGGGTTGGGGTGGAAGAAACCGTGTCCTCTTTTAGGTCCTGCAGTGGGCTTAGGACTCATACAGACCAACTGCCTCTGGGATTCAGCACCAGAGCAGTAGCTAGAAGGGCACCAGTGGCACATGGGGAGAAAGTAGAGCGCACGAGGGGAGACAGCTTCCTCCCCAGCAAAACTTCAGAGGCCAGGCAGCAGCATTATTCCCTCCGCGAGCCTTCCCCCACACAGAGCCACAGACCAGTGACACAGGTTGCTCTGCCCTGGCAATTACCTAAGGCTCCGCCCCATAAAACTTAATAGGTGTGCTGTCAGGGAGTCAAAGCAGGTCTCCTGAATACGCAGAAACACAGGGAGGCTGCCAAAATGAGGAGACAAGTATGACCCAAATGAAAGAACAACAAAACTCCAGACAAAGAACTGAATGAAATGGAGATAAGCAACCTGTTACATGCACAGTTCAAAACCCTGGGTATCAGGATGCCCCAGGTACTCACTGGGTACTTCAGTGCCATAAAAAAGACCCAGGCAGAAATGAAGGTTGCATTAATGAAGGAAAGGAAAATCTGTGGGGAACCAACAGTGGAGGGGATGAAGCTGAGAATCAAATCAATCCTTTGGAACACAAGGAAGGAAAAAGCATTCAATCAGAACAGCAGGAAGAAAAAAGAAAAACAAAAAACGAGGATAGGCTTAGGAACCTCTGGGGAAATTTTTTTTTTTTTAATTTTATTTATTTTTAGCCCTGGCTGGTGTAGCTCAGTGGATTGAGCATCGGCCTGCGAACCAAATGGTTGCTGGTTAGATTCCCCAGTCAGGGCACATGCCCCGGTTGGTCCCCAGTAGGGGGCATGCAAGAGGTAACCACACATTGATGTTTCTCTCCCTCTTTTTCTCCCTCCCTTCCCCTCTGTGTACAAGTAAAATAAATAAAATCTTAAAATTTATTTATTTTTACAGAGGGGAAAGGAGGGAGAGAGGGAGAGAAACATCAATGTGTGGTTGCCTTTTGCGTCCCCCCTACTGGGGACCTGGCCCACAGTCCAGGCATGTGCCCTGACTGGGAATCAAACAGGCAACCCTTTGGTTCTCAGGCCAGCACTCAGTCCACTGAGCCACTGCAGCCACGGCCCCCTGGGACATTTTAAATGTGCTAACATCTGAATCTTAGAGGGGCCAGGAAAAGAGGAACAGCAGAAAATTGAAAACGTAATTGAAAAAATAATGCAAGAAAACTTACGTGGTTTGGTGAAGGAAATAGACATACAAACCCAGGAAGCACAGACAATCCCAAACAAGATGGACATAAAGAGGAGCACACCAAGACACATAATTAAAATGCCAAAGGTTGAGAGAATATTAAAAGCAGCAAGAGAAAAGACAGTTACCTACAAAGGAGTTCCTGTAAGACCATCAGCTTATTTCTCAAAAGAAACTGCAGCTTAGAAGGGACTGGTAAGAAGTATTCAAAGTAATGAAAAGCAAGGACCTACAACCTAGCTTACTCTGTCTAGTAAAGCCATCATTTAGAATCGAAAGGCAGATAGAGCGCTTCCCAGACAAGGTAAAACTAAAGGAGTTCATCATCACCAAGCCATTATTATATGAAATGCTAAAGAGAATTATTTAAAAAGAAGATCAAGATGATGAACATTAAAATGGCCATAAAATCACAACTATCAATAATTGAATCCAAACAAACGAAGCAAACAAGCAGAACAGGAACAGACTCAGATATGGAGGTCATTTGGAGGGTTATCAGTTGGGACAGGGACAGGGGAAAATATGGAGAAAGGTGCAGGGATTTAGAAGCACAAATTCGTAGGTACAAAATAGGGATGTTAAGAACAGCATAGGTAATGGAGTAACCAAAGATCCTAGATGCATGACCCATGGACATGAACTAAAGGGGGCATTGCTGGAGGGAATGAGGGTACTGGTTGGGGGGACAAGGGGGAAAAATAGGGACAACTGTAATAGTGTAATCAAAATATATTTTAAAATTATGTAAGGAGAGGTTTTTCACAAAGTAAGTGTCATGTAGCTTATGTTAATACATATACATATGTTAATAGATTACATTAGGTGTTCTACATAATCATGGGAAAAGACCTAGAAGAACTGACTCTAAACCCATAAAAACAGATCATTTAATAGGGGTTGTATTGTCTTATGTTCTCAAATTGAAAAACATGCGGTTCTTTTTTATTTTTCCAAAATTTTATATTCATTGATTTGAGAGAGAAACATCGATTTGTTATTCCACCCATTTACAAATTCATTGGTTGATTCTTGTATGTGCCCTGAACGGGAATCAACCCACAACCCTGAGTGTTGGGATGGTGCTCTGTCCAACTGAGCTACCCAGCCAGGGCTCGTGGTTCTTTTAAAAAAGAAGATGAAAAATAGAAATTACAAACACCCAAGAAAGGGTTTCAAAGAAAAAGACTTTCCATCCATCAGGGTCACTGCTGCCCACAAAGCCCAAGTCACTGTGCACCTGGTCATCTGCGAATTAATGAGTGACTGTTGGGGTGGAGCTGATGGCAGGGAAAGGTTTGCTGGTTCTGCTTCCCCTCCTGACCCTACATTTCACTGGCTTTCTGACTCTGAGCCAGTTATTTAATCTCTGAGCCTCAGTTTCCCCATCTGTGAGGTTCTGCTGACCCTCTCCAGCGGGTGGGTGTGGCCGCACTCAGCTGGGCTCGGGTTTGCCTCTGCCCTCCTTGCAGGCTGCATGCAGGGCATGGTGCCCTACCTTCCTGAGCTGATCCCGCACCTCATCCAGTGCCTGTCAGACAAGAAGGCCCTGGTTCGATCCATCGCCTGCTGGACACTGAGCCGTTATGCCCACTGGGTGGTCAGCCAGCCGCCGGACATGCACCTCAAGCCTCTGATGACAGAATTACTTAAGCGCATTCTGGATGGCAACAAGCGGGTGCAGGAGGCAGCCTGCAGGTGACTTCTGACCCCTGGCTCCACAGTCCTCACCCCCATGCCTCTGGCTGCCCCTTGGGAAGTGATGACACTCAGTAGCCCTGACATCTGCTGATTTCTAACGTATTCGTACTGGCTGATCCCGAGCGCCCCCTCCTGTCTCTTACCTGCCCGTGGCCCAGCCCCCCGCCTGTAGATGCCCACTGAGCCCTTTCCCACCTTCCAGTGCCTTTGCCACCCTGGAGGAAGAGGCCTGCACAGAGCTGGTGCCTTACCTCAGCTATATCCTGGACACCCTTGTCTTTGCCTTTGGCAAGTACCAGCACAAGAACTTACTCATCCTCTATGATGCCATTGGCACGCTGGCTGACTCTGTGGGCCACCACCTCAACCAGCCGGTGAGACCCCACTGCAGTTCCTTCCTCCCAATCCCCGGCTTCCCTCCCTCTGGCATCCGGTGACCTGGCGGCGACCCTGTGTCGCACGCCAGGGACATGGCCATGACCTCAACAGGCAGACAGACAGACCCGGCCCCTGCCCTCGCCCTGCTCCCAGTCTAGTGGGGGAGACAGACAGTTATGAGACAGTGTGGTAAGTGCTGTGCTGGGGGAGCTCAGGGGCCTGTGGGAACCAGGATGCTGACCCAGGCGTCTGAAGGGACAGGGGTGGATAGGGTGGGGCTTGGGATGGGTCAGAAGAGCCTGGAGGTCTGGCTGGATGGTGAGGCCTCCCAGGGCCCCATGAGCCACAAGGAGCCCAGGCTTCATCGCTCAGGCAGTGGGCGATTATGAGTCACAGGGAACCTTGCTAGTTCTCAGGCCGCCGCCTCTGCCCAGAGAGTCCCAACGTCCTGCTCCCCCTCCAGGAATACATCCAGAAGCTGATGCCTCCGCTCATCCAGAAGTGGAACGAACTCAAGGATGAAGACAAGGACCTCTTCCCTCTGCTGGAGGTGGGTGGGCTTCAGAAGGCTCCCTCCCGTAGCCCTGCCCCACCCCATCTAAGTTCACCTCTCCTGCCTTCCTCCCACCAGTGTCTGTCATCTGTGGCCACTGCCCTGCAGAGCGGCTTCCTGCCCTACTGTGAGCCTGTCTACCAGCGCTGCGTCACCCTAGTGCAGAAGACACTGGCTCAGGCCATGGTGAGCCCCCACTTGCCCGCCCCTCTGCTGCTGCCCCATCCCTGGCCTACCGCCCTCACCCTCCCGCCCTCCCCAACTGTGCCCAGATGTACACCCAGCACCCTGAGCAGTACGAGGCCCCAGACAAGGACTTCATGATCGTGGCGCTGGACCTGCTCAGCGGCCTGGCTGAGGGCCTGGGTGGCCATGTGGAACAGCTGGTGGCCCGCAGCAACATCATGACACTGCTGTTCCAGTGCATGCAGGTGGGTGGGCACCCTTCGCAGATCTCTCGGTGATGACACCGAGCAGCCTGTGTGGGCCACCCTGGGGGAGGGGGGTCAGGGCCAGGAAAGGGGGCCTGTAAAAAAAAAAAAAAAAAAGCCAATGATTTTAAAAGGGGATTCAAGTAAGTCATGAGTAAAAGCTCATTTTTCAAGCCAACAATGTAGAAAATTTAAAAGTAGAAAGTAGGAAATGTGAAAGCACAGCCCCTTCAGTATCACCCCGACCAGGATGGCCAGCAGTTCCATGTGCTCCCTCTGTAGCAGTGTCCCAAGCAAGGCACTCGTTCACATGGCCCAAGTCCCAAAGTACGTAGGGGGCCTGCATCCTCAGTGCTGGGAAGCGGAAGGGTGAGGCCATGCCCTGGGGCCTGCTTCCCTAGCTGTCCTGAGCTAAGGGATCGACTGAGGCGCTGGCTTGTTCGGGGGGAGGGGAGCCCTCCCCTGCTTACCCTGCTCTGACCCCCAGGACTCGATGCCTGAGGTCCGGCAGAGCTCCTTTGCCCTCCTGGGAGACCTCACCAAAGCCTGCTTCATCCACGTCAAGCCCTGTATTGGTATGACACCCACCTTGTCCTTACCTCATGATGTCAGCCCTGGCCTCAAGGGATGAAATGATGACTAGGGAAGACTGTGACCAAACTGAGATGTATTCGTACTGTCTGATGGGGCTGCCCAGCCAGGTCCGGGAGCCCACCTTGGTGGGTCCTCCTGCTCAGCACTCTTTCTCCCCACCAGCTGAGTTCATGCCCATCCTGGGCACCAACTTGAACCCTGAATTCATCTCTGTCTGCAACAATGCCACCTGGGCCATTGGCGAGATCTGCATGCAGATGGGTGAGTGCCCTACAGGTGGGCAGGCCCTGTCCCTCCCCATTGGCTGTTCCTGGCCTGAGGACAGGAGCCTGGCTCTGAGTGACCGGTTTCCTCAAGAGGGTGCTGGTGCTCCTTGAGGAGGACTCCCATGGGCCAGGGACAAGAGGACACCTCTGAGCATTTTCATCAGAGATGGGCCAAATGGCTGAAAGGCCATCTATGATTGGCTTTTGCAAAGAGGCAGGTCAGGAGGCCTGTTCTGACTGGACTGTTTAACACCCTCCCATCCTGAATGCAGTTGACTGAAAGGCCCCCACTGGGATTGGTAGGGAGACTTTGGCAGCTTCCTCCTTCCCCAAGAAGGAAGCTGGGCCTTTTGGCCTCACCTTGGTATTTAGCCGTGACTCCAGGGAAGCTTCTGGTATTTGGAGGGTGTGGGTCTGTCTCCAGTTGGCCATGAGTCCTGGCCTAGAGACCAGCTAAAGAGGGTTTTCCTCCCCCTCGCTGGATGTGGTTGGCCAGAGTCTAGCTGTAAGTGGCGTGGGCGGTGTGGGCGGCGTGGGCTGTGTGCGGCTGACTCTCTGGTCCCCCAGGGGCAGAGATGCAGCCCTATGTGCAGATGGTCCTCAATAACCTGGTGGAGATCATTAACCGGCCCAACACACCCAAGACGCTGCTGGAAAACACAGGTGGGCGCCAGGCCTGGGCTGCTGCTGCCCCCTTGCTCACCTCGCGGAGGTGGGCTTCTTGGCTGGGAGGGTGGTTAAGTGGCTTAGGGAATGAACCAGGGAAGGTGTCTGGAAGGACCTGAAAGGGGTTCTGGGAGGAGAGGCAAGAAAGATGCTGGCCCCAGAGGAAGACCTTGCAGGCTGGGCCAAGCTCCTGGGCTGTGGTGGCTGGCAGGAGCTATTCCCTTGGGGCCTGTGGGGCAGGGCTGGTGCCTGGTGCCAGAGGCCCCGCCACGTACTGTCCCGGGGCCCCTCAGGGTTGCAGGTCGTCTGACGAGTCCCTCTGCCATTCCAGCCATCACCATCGGCCGCCTGGGCTACGTGTGCCCACAGGAGGTGGCACCCATGCTGCAGCAGTTCATCCGGCCTTGGTGTGTGCTCACCTGTGTGGGGCCTACTGTGTGGTGGGCTGGGCAGCAGAGTGGGTGGGACAGGCCCAACCCGAGCTTGGCCAGCCCCGCCCACCTGGAGATGCATGTCCCAGCCCCATCATCCACTGACCCCCCTGCTTCCTCCATGCCCCGTAGACACATGGCCCGCCTCACCCCAGCCCCCTCCCACTGTTCCCTTTGGATGCCCCTCCTGCCCCAGCCCTGCTGGCTGATTCCCTGCTGCTCACCTTCCCACAGGTGCACGTCCCTCAGGAACATCAGGGACAATGAGGAGAAGGACTCAGCCTTCAGAGGCATCTGCATGATGATAGGCGTCAACCCTGGGGGCGTCGTGCAGGTTGGGGCGGCTGGGCTCTGAGGGAAGGCACTGGGGCTGGCTTGGGCGGCCCCTCACACGGGATTCGTCACATTTCAGGACTTTATTTTCTTCTGCGATGCTGTAGCCTCCTGGGTGAGCCCGAAGGATGACCTTCGGGACATGTTTTATAAGGTGAGGCTCCCACTTCACCCTGATGTAGTCCCAGGAGGCAGCAGTGGGGAGACCCTCAGGGCGAAGATGCCAAGTTCATCTGCTCTGTTCTGGGTGCCCCTCCCTCCCCCTCACAGATTCTTCATGGCTTCAAAGATCAAGTTGGGGAGGAGAACTGGCAGCAGTTCTCCGAGCAGTTCCCACCGCTGCTCAAGGAGAGGTTGGCCGCCTTCTATGGGGTCTAGAGGAGCATTACGACTGCCAGGTGAGGAGGCTGCATGTATAGGGGCTGGCACTGTCATCAGGCTGGGGAGGCACGGGCCCTGACTACTCCTCTCCCTGCAGGTTTCTGTCTGCGTCGTCATCGGAGGGGTTGCTGGGGAGCACACTGCGTCCAGAAGTTGCCGTGCCCTGGTCGAGGGGGGTTAGGGAGGAGTGAGTGGGACCCAAATCCAGATGCCTTCCCTGTCCATCTACCTGCCACGCCTGGCCTGTGCGGCCAGCCAGCAGTGGGCAGGTGGGTGGGGTCTCCACACATCCTACAAACGGGAGGGGGGTGGGACTTCCTGGCAGCAAGGGCCTCTTTCTCTGAGTGGGGTCACCTCAGGCAGCCCACTTGGGCCAGCCATGTGGGAGGGAAGAATCAACACAGCCGACTGAATCCGGCTTAGGATGAAGCAGGGGGAAAGCAGGCGGGGAGGGGGGTCCCTGTAGAGATGTGTACACTCACGTACATATGTGGCCACACGCATGTGCGGGCGCTGCTGCCAGCCAGGCTGGGCCAGCTGCCCCCGCCATTTCCCTGACTGCATGGAGACAGTAGAATTAGTGAACCCGAGTTAACCCGTAAGGCCTTCCGTGTAACCTGCATCTAGAGTTTAAGAAGCTTCTGCTGTTTTACTGGAATTGGCGATGGTTGGGGAGGGCTGGGTGGGTTGGGGTCCTCTTCTGGGAGCCCAGGGCGGGGTAAGAGGACGGCCACCTTGGGGCTGCCCCGTCAGCACGCACACGCTTTGGACCTGCTCTGCACACTTCCTGCCAGCTCTCTGGCAGCCTCAGCCAGTGTGTCCCCCTCCTTGTCCCATCCCAGCCAGAAGAGTGGGGACCACAGGAGTGGCTGGGGCTGACCAGAGGTCCCCTTCTCTGCCTCCCTGGTGCTCCGGTGGCTTTTGAAGACACTGGCCTGGGGCCTTTTTTTGAAAGAGAGCTAGGGGTGGCCAGAGCTGCTGACACATACCCGCTGCCTCTCTGCACAAGCACGTCCATCTTAAGGGCAGTCTGTTTCTTGTGCTTCTGAGAGCCTTCCTCAAGTTCCAGGCCCGAGTTTCTAAAACGAGGGCTGGGGCATTTAATTGATGTCGATGCAGTGAAGGCTTATGCTTTGCCAGCAAGAAGGAAAGCAAGGGCTTGGTGGAGGGGTGGTGTCCCCCCACTTTGAGGCCATGAGACTTCCTGTTCATCGCTGTTCCCAGTGGCCCTGAGACTCTACCAGATTGGGGCAGCAATTTTAGGGACCCTACTGGGATTGGTTGGGGATGTGGTCACAGTGGGAGAGGCTCCCCTAGAACCAGAGGGAGTGTGGTTCTGAGTTGGCCTCAAAATGAAGCCGGGCCCTGCAGCCCTAAGGTTTTCTTTTTTTCTCCTCCCCTGCTTTTTACTTCTTTGAGGGCCCCTTCGAGGGTTTTGCGGGGGTGCTGACTGGATTTCTGCATCGTAGGGCCTGCTCCATTCATCCCACTGGGTTCCTGGACCCCACCCCCACACAGCCCTGTGTCTTTTCTCGGACAGGGTCAGGCCCTGCCTCTATTCCAAGGGGCGCTTGGTGCACATTCCATAAACTGAGCTGGTTCCCCCTCCCCGCCTTGGAAACTCCAGCAGGTCTCTGGAAGCCATTTGTAAAAGAGAAAAAAAGTTTTTTAATACCATTTAATTTTCTGGTAATTTCAGTTCTTTGGAGCATCCTCTGCAGGGCCTTGGGGAGTGTGGATGGATTGACTGTCTGATGGGTTTGGAAACTCCTCCACCCAGTTTAGGGGCGGGGCTCCACCCATCTTCAGGGAAGTGGGAGCCTGGTTCATTGTCCATCCTTCCTTTTTTTTTTTTTTTTTTTTTAAAGAAAACTATTTAATTTTTAATTTATTTTTGGTTGACTTTTGCACAACAAAGTTGTAGCTTCTCAACCTTCTCTCCTGCCCAGGGCTGCGGACCCTGACTGGCCTCGATCCGCAGATCCCCTTGTTCCCATGTCCCTCCTTCCCCTTCATTTTATTCCTCCTGCGGGCTCCAGGGTCTGTCCATTTGTTACCATGCTGTGCTGGGGATTGGCGCCGAGGTGGCGTGAGATTCCACTTGTGTAGAACTTTGTTGAGTAAAGATCAGTTTCTTGTGAACCTTGGTCTCCAGTTGGCCTCCTGTGTCCTTGGCTTTGGCAGTAGAGATGTTGAGGGGGGCTGGGAAGCTGTAAAAATGGGGTGGCACAGAACTCAGGAAATAATTGGGGGAGAGGGGAAGGAAATAAGCAATAACCAGGCACATTTCTTAGGACCCCAAGCCTCAGTTTTCTTTCCTATAAAATGGTCAAGGTGAATGTGAAAGGTGAAAATTACATGTGTGGAGTGCATTCTTTCAGCCCTAATTACAGCTCACGAAATGTCCTGAGCTCACTAAAGCGGAGCCATTAATGTTACAGCCTAGATTCAAGATCCCCACCAGCCTTGGACTAAACTGAGTGGCAAGGGGCAAAGCCCTGCAGCACTTTAATCTTTGGCTGACTTCCACAGCTGGATTTCTGGGCATCTCAGACACTTTTATAGAAAGCTCAGCCTATAGGATCAGGCCTGTGGGAGATAATGTGAAATATTAGCAACAATTGCAGAGGCAAATGAGAAACTGCTCAGAATAAAATGCGGCAACCTCAGTATGGCCTAAGGATCACTTGCATCAACTTGGGAAAACATGCTGATACGTCCCCTGTTCATTCAAATGCGTACATCTTAGTGAGAGGGAATAAAACATAAACAATGACGTCCCACAGAGAAAGATACAATGGGAAGGGGAGAGAGAACACTGGAGGAGATTTAGGTACTCTGGGAAGATGTTCGAACAAAGAGCCTTGTGGGTATGAAAAGTCAGGTGGAGGTACAAGCAATCCTTAGAGATAATTTCTGGGTTAACTGACTCAAGAGGCTTTCAGTAAGAGCTACTGGTTTCATCAGTATGATCCAGAGTACTGTTCCACCAAGGCCTCCGCAGTGTAATGGTGCAGGCTTCTGGCTCTGAAAGGCACGGCAGGAGTCCAAATCACTTCCATTCCCCAGGCCGCAAACCCGAGAAAAGAGGTTTTGCATTTTTAAGCTCCGTGTCACCTGTGAAAATTGACTTCCAGAGGGCCGTGTTCTAGTTTTTTTTGAAATGTAAGAGAAAGTTTATGTAGAAGGTCCCAGAGATAGAAGTGAGCTGTTGGAGAAATGGGCTCAGAAAACAGGCTACACAGTCAAAAGAAGAAAGCAAGGGCCACGTTTTTCAAACCAGGAAACCATGTCTGGTGGTGCCTTCTGTCTCCACACCACCAGAGGTGCTTAAAAAATGCAGGAATCTTGTCCGGACTGGGTGGCCTAGGCAGCTGGAGAGTGGTAGCTTCTTCCCGGACACGGGAAGGTTGCGGGTTTCATTCCTGCTCAGGGCATATATCTGGGTCGTGGGTTCCATCCCTGCTCAGTGTGCATGCGGGAGGCAAGGCGGATGTTTCTCATATCAGTGTTTTTCTCTCTCCCTCTCTGTAAAATCAGTAAGGATATCCTTGGGTGATGATCAAAAAATAAATTAATTTGAAAAACTTCAACAGCCAGGAATCTGCATTTTCCCAGCCCCAGGCCCATAAAGCTCTAGAACGGGACCCTTGCAGGCAGCGGCCATCAGTACCCAGCCGTTTCCGCCGAGCCGTTTACTTCCGCTGGCGCCTTAACGTCATCAGGCAGAGCCGAACGTGCCCTCGCGCTGCCTAGGAGACAGGACGCGGGGCCCTGCAGCTGACACGGCAGCTGGCCGCGCCCACTCGGTCGCCATGGAGCTGCCTCCAGGGCCCCGCGACGATCCCAGTGCCTGGGACGATGACTCGGACCCGGACCCGGAGCCCGACCCGGACGCACAGGCTGAGGCTTACGTGGCTCGCGTGCTCAGTCCGCCGAAACTCGGGCTGGCGCCCCCGCGTCCCCCTCTGCTCTCCGCACCCGCCGCGTCCCCTGGCGCCCTGGAGCCGCGGGCCGCGCCCAAGGACCCGGCCGTGGGCGTCCCGGGCCTGCTGAACCTTCCCCCGGAGCTGCTGCTCGAGATCTGCGCCTACCTGGACGCTCGCCTCGTGCTCCACGTCCTGCCGCGCGTGTGCCACGCGCTGCGCGACCTTGTGCGTGACCATGTCACCTGGAGAATACGCGCGCAGCGCCGCGTACGTGCACCCTATCCAGTGGTGGAAGGTGCGCACGCCGTGGGCCAGGGTAGCCCGCCCAGGTCATGCTTAGGGCGGGGGAGGGGGTATCTAGGGTGCTGTAAGCACAGCCCCTAGAGCAGACTTCCTGGCTGACCTGACTTGAGTGGAGCCTGAGGTAGTTCCTGGTGGTGCCAAAGTCCCTGAATTCTGAGTGGATCATGAGGTAGACACTTGGAGGGTCCTGAAGCTGCGGAAACCTACCTGGGGATCTGGGGTCCCTTGAACCGAGGATCCAGTGATCCTCGGGCTTGGGTTCTGGTGGTGATACAAAGGCACCGACCCCTGCCTGGGGGCTGACACAGGGACTTAAAAGTCTTAGGCCGTTGGAATCTGCTTGGGGCTCAAAGTGAACCCAAGAATTCTCAGGTTCTGGGTCTAAATGCTGAGGCAGCAACTGGTGATGCCAAAGCCCCTTACCCCTTGAGTCCTGACCTAGGTCGGGGTGAGGCGGTGACTCAGGTCCAGGGCCTGCAACTCTTGAGCCCAAGGTAGGGTTTAGAGGTTGGCATCCGTGTTGCCAGCAATCACAGATCCTCAAGCCCAGGATCCAGCCTGGGATCTTAAGACAGGGGCTTGTGGTCCTTTCCCCTGTCCCCGAGGTCATTGGTCCCTGGGGGATGAGACAGGTTGGTGACCTTGAAGTGATGGGACTCTCCTGAATAACTTGATAAACATAGATCCTTGGGCTCCATCCATACCACTGACTCTCTACACCTAGGGCTTAGGTTCTGCATCTTGACAGGTCTCCCAGTTCTATAGGTAGTGGTTTGGGAAACTCTCTCCTGGGCCTGGTTCAGAAGGCTTGAGGCAGAAAGTCCTAGCTCCTGTGCCCAGCCCGAGGGGTTGAGGTCGGACCTTAGCTAGGGGTGAGGAAAAACCTTAATGTCCCGAGGCTGCTGTCCCCCGGACTTGGGTTGGGGGTGAGGCCTGGGAAGGTGGTCCTGAGGCTCCAGTTCCCCTGTTTCTGGAAACTGGAGTGAGGAGCAGTCCTAGATCAGCTTCAAAGGTGGGTGGGGTAGTGGTCCCAAAGCTAGAGCCTGGGCCTCCCTGGGGTAGGGGCAGGGATCCAGATGGGGAGTTGCTCCAACTCTGGTGCCGGTTGGGCTCCCTGGGAACCAGAGGTGGGCTTGGATGGCTGGTGTGGGTAGCAGGGTTCCCACCCACCAGAGACCCTGCTCATGGTCCCCCACAGAGGAGGACTTTGACTGGCCCGCGGCCTGCATTGAGCTGGAGCAGCACTTGTCTCGCTGGGCGGAGGATGGGCGCTGGGCTGAGTACTTCTGCCTGGCTGATGGGCATTTTGCTTCCATTGACTCAGTGCTGCTGCTCCAGGTGAGATGGGATTTGGTGAGGGGCCAGGCAGGGGTGGGTCAGGGTGACCCTGACAATGTCGCTTCACTCCCCTCCCAGGGTGGGGCGCTCTGCCTGTCAGGCTCCCGAGATCGGAATGTCAACCTGTGGGACCTGCGGCAGCTCGGGGTGGAACCCAGCCGGGTTCTAGTCAAGGCCCTGGGTGCCCAGACAAACAGCACCCACAAGGTGAGGATGCAGAAAGCATGAGGCCTGGGTAGGCTGCCACAACTAAGGGTGCAGGTATTGGCACCAGACATAGATTAAAATCTTACTTTGCTATCGTTAGTGTGATTTTTAGCTGAGATGTATGACTTTTCTGGACCTCAGTTTCTGCTTCAGTCTATTGGTCAGTTAGGATGAGGGTGAATGAAATGAACAGATATTAAGAGCTTCTCTCAGACTCAGATACACAGTACGTGCTCAAAGATGTCAGGATGCCTTGAGAGGCCCAGGGCTGGGTGTGAGGAGGCTGCCCTTGGGGATCAGACAGCTCTGAGCATGACTGTCATCTTGTGTGGAGTAGCCATGGAGAGGCACCTCCACCAGTCAAATGAGGTGGTCTAGGCTGGTGACCAAGAGCTTGGTTCAAATCCCCACTCTACTACTTCCTGGCTGTGTGAAACTCAACCTCTCGGTGCACTCAGTTTCCTCATTTGTAGAACAGGACACCTTATGGTATTATCCTCAGAGGGTTTGGTGAGGAATAAGTCAGTCTGTGCGTATTATCTCCTGAGACAGGAACTTTTTTAAAAAATTGATTTTTAGAGAGAGACAGGAAAGAGGTGGAGGTGGGGAGAGGAGAAAGAGAAGCAAACATCAGTTTGTTGTTCCACTTATTTGTGCATTCATTGGTTGATTTTTGTATGTGCCCTGACCAGGGATTGAACTTGCAACCTTGGTGTATCGGGACGACGCTCTAAGCAACTGAGCTACGTGGCTAGTCCAGGCCACATTTAAAAAAAAAAATTATTTATTTATTTATTTTTAGAGAGGAGAAAGGAGGGAGAAAGAGAGGGAGAGAAACATTAATATGTGGCTGCCTCTCGCATGCCCCCTAATGGGGATCTGGCCCGCAACCCAGGCACGTGCCCCGACTGGGAATTGAGCTGGTGACCCTTTGCTTTGCAGGCTGGCGTTCAATCTACTGAGCCACACCAGCCAGGGTGGAGGCCACGTTCTTAATCACGTTGTCATGTGAGCTCAAACCGTCACTGGTTCCGAGTCTCCATGGGACTTGATTTAGGAATATTATTGGGTAGGGGGTAGGCATATCCCGGGATCTGTAGTTAGACAGACATACAGACTTAAGCTCTAATCTCTACACGGTGCTGACTTGCTCTGCATTCTTGGGATGGTTATCTCCTTCCTCTGACTCTCAATTTAGTTATCTGTGAAATGAAGATGTCACATGGGTCTGGTCCTACAGGGTTGGGTGTGGTCACTGGCAGCGTTGGACCACCGAGTGTGCTCTGGTTCCTGGGACAGCACGGTGAAGCTCTGGGACATAGCAGCTGACGGGCAGCAGTTTGGCGAGATAAAGTGTGAGGGGTCCTGGGGCGGGGGGTTGGGGGGTGGGACAGGGCCCTGACTGGCCACAGCTCAACCTCATGCTCCGTGTGTCCCCAGGGGCAAGGCAGCTGTGCTGTGCCTTTCCTATCAGCCTGACATCCTGGTGACTGGCACCTATGACAAGAAGGTGACAGTCTACGACCCCAGAGGTGGGCCAGGAGCCTGAACTGGGGAGAACAGTGCTGCCTGCTGGGGGAGGGGGGCGGTGTCCCAGGGTCATGCTGTGGAAGGAGGTACTTAGGCTTCACAGTGTGGCAGGAGTGACAGTCACATAAGCAGATGCTAACCACTCAGAGTGGTCTGTGCCATGCTGGGGGGCAACAAAGGGGCCTTTCGGCGGTGGTGGGGCGGTGGTGGTGTGTGTGGAGGAAGCTGTACCTCCATCTGGGTGGGGTGAGACATAGAGGGCACCCAGAGAATGCGCCCCTGAGCCACAGTCCCATGGATGGCAGACAGCCCCCGAGAATCCTGGCTCTTGCCCTCCCTAGCTGCATGTCGCCAATCAAGCTTGAACCTCAGTTTCCCTATCTATAAAATCCAGTAACTCCAGCCCCATAGGGTTAATGGGAGGAGATGATAATAATGTTGGTGGATTAAACGTTAGCTTACAAAAAAGGCCTAGAACAAACATTGCCCAGCACATGAGCCTTTTCTGTTATTTATTTCTTTATTCATATTTTGTTTAACTGAAGGGCCAGTGTGCCTTATCCAGACAGAGCAGAGTGGGGGTGGGGGTGGAGGCAATTCTGCGGTGCTGGTTGGCATTTTATGTTGGGACTTGTTTGTCTACTCTGTATTGAGAGCAGATGGGACAGGAGGAGGGAGATGGGACTGGAGATGGGAGTGGGGTGGGGGCAGAGGCCTGGGGTCCTGGGAGGCCCAGATTCAGCTGGGGCAGCAGAGGAGAGATAGGGCCATTTGTGAGTTGGGCGATGGGGAGGGAAGCCGATGAAGGCTTTTGCCACAGAGCACAGAGGCCCCGGATTGTCTGGTGGGCTGGGGAGGCCCTTTGAGGGCTCTGATGTCCCCCTTCTCCCTGGCCCATCGCCCACAAAGTCGGCCCGGCCCTGCTGAAGAGCCGGCGACTGCACTCAAGCGCGGTGCTGGCCTTGCTGGCAGATGACCGGCACATCATCTCGGGCAGTGAAGACCACACGCTCGTGGTGTTCGACCGCAGGGCCAACAGCGTCTTGCAGCGGCTGCAGGTGAGCCCTCCCCAGGGTTCCAAGGGACCAGGGCTGTGGCATGGCCCAGCCTGAGCTGCTCCATCCCATGCCCCTCCCACAGCTGGACTCCTACCTTCTCTGCATGTCCTACCAAGAGCCCCAGCTCTGGGCCGGTGACAACCAGGGTCTGCTGCACGTCTTCGCCAACCGGGATGGCTGCTTCCAGCTTGTCCGGGTCTGCCAGAGCCCTTGCCCCTGTCCCATCCTTCCTGGGCCTCCTCCCTTCTCTTAGAGCTTCAGTGGCGGTGGGTGGCTGGCCTTAGGAGAACCTCACCTGAGTGTCACCTGTCCCTCCTTCTTGCAGTCCTTTGACGTGGGCCACAGGTCTCAGATCACAGGGATCAAATACTCACTGGGGGCCTTGTACACCACATCCACGGATAAGACTATCCGGGTGAGGCCCCAGGACAGGCCACCTCCCACTCCGCCCCCACCTGCTGGGAGCACACCTCTTGACCTTTGCCTGTTACCCCTCACCAGGTGCAGGTGCCCACAGATCCACCAAGGACCATCTGTACCCGAAGCCACCACAATGTGCTGAATGGGGTAAGGCCCTACCCCACATGCCCTGACCCACATGTCCTGCTGGCTGCCCAGAGTGCCTGAGTCTCCCTGTCCCTGCCCAGATCTGTGCTGAGGGCAACCTGGTGGTGGCTGCCTCTGGAGGCCTGTCGCTGGAAGTCTGGAGGCTGCCGGCCTGAGCAGGCAGACGTGGGTGTGGACGTGGATCTGCCAGCTGGCAGGCTGAGGCAAAGCCTCTGTTCCCAGGGGGCCTTCCCTTTGCCGGTGCTGCCCCTGCTGTGCCCCACAGGCCTGGGGCACAAGGACTCCTGTCCGCTCTCAGGTGGGGTCCTGTGGGCCCCTCACCAGGGAAGGTGAGGGTGGTGTTCCAGCCCGCCCAGGGAGCTGCTGCCCACCCTCAGATCCTTTTTAAGATTTGGATGCCTGCCTTCCCTTGAGAACAAAGGGGAAATAAACCTGACATCCTGGTGCTGTGACCCAGAGTGGTGCCTGCTTGGGGCTAGGGTGCTGGGGATGAGCGCGTCTGGGCGGTGGTGGGCGGTAGTCTCGGTGACGGCCTCTGCTGCGCACGTCTGGGTGAGCCTGTGCTCCCCCGAGTGCATTCCTGGGATCACTTGTGTCTGTGTCCCTGGGGAGGCAGGCTGGGTGGCTGTGTGTGTTGTTACTGTAACCCTGTCTGTGATTGTCTGCATGCCCACAAATGTGTGCGAGAAGAGGGAGATTCTGGAGGATGTGGGCACCTATCTGTATGATGACACTTGTGTGTATATGTGACCTGTGGGCACGTGTGCGGTGTATGTGTGTGATGTGCATTGGTGTGTAGATAGGGACAGTTCCTGGATGTGTTTGTACAGAGGGAGAGGGAATCTGCTAAGGTGCCCACAGGTTCAGGGCAGGATGGGGTGAGAGAGGTGTGTGCTCTTGCATCGAGAGTCCAGGGTATGTGTGTCCCTGTGGCAGTGACCCTGGAGTGGGCCAGGGAGGGAGGCTGGGCCAGGTGCCCCTGCCAGCCTGCAGCTCCTCTTTGCCCCCTGTTGCAGCCCACCAAGCCCTAAGGAGCATTTACTTCATGTTTATTGAGGGGTCCTCGGGGTCGTATCATAGGATGGCACAAGGCTTCTTCTCCTTGAAGGGGTTGGTGGCAGCTGGGATGCCCACCAGGAATGGGTCGCTCTTGGCCTGCTCCATGCAGAACTGCAGCAGCTCAGAGGCTGCCTTGGACACCTGTAGGCCAGTCCAGTCAGCCAGACCTTGGCTGTCCCTCTGCCCCTCCCCCAGACGTGCCCACCTGCCCCCAGCCTCACCTTCATTCGGTCAATGCCAGCCTCCATCCTCAGCTGCTCCACGGCCCGGCGGGCCTGCCCGATGTCGCTGCCAACGGCTACCTTGCCAGACATCTGGGGAAGGTTGAGTAGGGCCATAGGCAGCAGGCTGAACCGCAGACCTGGGGTCCTAGGGCCACCCGAGGGTCCCCACACCTCTTCCCATGTGCCCTGGGGACTGCGGGATGGGGGTGGATGCTCCCCATTTAGCAGAACCACGTACCTCAGCCGAGGACTCTGGCAGACTCCTGGCTGCTCGTTTCCTCCTGCAGCCTTGCTTTGACTCCCTCCCCCACCCTCCTGGCCTCTTCAGCCCCCTCCTTCCCAACCCCTGCAGAGACTTTGAAGGCAGGACTCTTAATGGAGTGAAATGTCACCAGCGACAGCAGCAGCAGCTGCCTTAGCCAAGGGGTTCCCTGCCCCAGGAGGCCCAGTGGGTGCCCGGCAGTCAGGTGTTCCGTTGGCAGGCGTGTGGGGCCCTGGCCTCTCACTGACCTGCTTGATCCCCTGCTAACCAGCCCCAACACCCTCCTTTGCCAGCCTTTGTCTGCCAATGCGCAGAGTGTCCCTAGGTTTGGGTGCAACTCTGTCTCTCTTCTCCATCTATATTCACCGCCTGGGGATCCACTACACAGATGACTCAGTCTGCTTGCTTATGTCGATGGCTTCCTTTCCCACACCGCAGCCCCTTTCCCGGACCTCAGATCTACTTGAGGACCCTCTGGCCTCCTTGGTCCATCCCACCCATCTCTCTGTTGTCTGTCACCTAACTTGGCCAGAGCTGGACTCTGGGTTGCCTTTTCCCCGGGCCTTCTGCTCCTTTACCACCATCTACCCAACTGCCCTGGCCCAAATCTCGGACTCCTTTATGCCCCCTCTTTTCAGTATCTCCACATCTAATCCTTTCTGAAGGGCCAGCTGATCAACCTTCAAATTGTGTCTTCAATCTGGTCACCTCTCCAACCCACATGGGTTCCACCCCCACCTTTGCTTACTTGGACCAGTACAGTCACTTGCACCCTGGTTCTTCCTGCCCTCCCACAGCCACTGCCCCTATTTTCAGGCAGCCAGTGGGAACAGTAAAAAATAAATCAGAATATAGCACAGGTGGACTTTGAGGGCATTATGCTGAATAAAATAAGCGAGTTACGAAAGGACACATTTATGATTCCATTCATATGAGGTCCCTAGAGGAGTCGAATTCATAGAGACAAAAAGTAAAATGGTGGGTGCCAGGGGCCGGGGTAGGGGGATGGGGAACTGGTGTTTAATAGGGACAGAATTTGGGAAGATAAAAATGTTCTGGAGATGAATGGTGGGAATGGTTGCACCACATGTGAATACGCTTAATGCCACTGACCTGTATGATAAAAATGGTTAAGATAGTGAATCTTATGTGTAGCCTCTCACTTCCTTTTTAAAACTCTCCAGAGGTTTCTCAGCCTCTAAGAATAAAACCCACTCCTTACTACAGCCTATAGGGTCCTGCCTGATCTGGTACCTTCTGCTCACTCTGAATTCATTTATCAGCCTCTCCCTCCTTCCGTCCTCACGGATCATGCTGGTGCCCTTGTGTGTGTTCGTTTGTTCATTCATTCATTCATTATCTTGCCCGAGATCCCAATATATGTCCAGCACTGCTCAGTGTAAGGGGATCAGCAGTGAAACCAGACAAAATCCTGCCCTCATGGAACTGTCTTTCTAGCCAGACAAACAACAGCAAACAAAATGTACTAAGCGCTATGAAAGACAACAAAAGCAAGGTAAGAGCAGGAGTGGGTGATAAGGGCAGGCCTTCTGGAGGAAGTGACACTTTGAACTAAGCCCCAGAAATTATCCTCTTTTTAAAAAAGTGACCCAAAAAGCACTTGGATTTGGGACCTATTTTGTAGGTAGAATTGGGCAGATGTGCTGGGGAATAGATGTACGTGGCGAGACAAGGGGAGTCATCAAGCTCAACCCCCGCCTGCAGCCCGGTAGACGAGGACTGCTGCTGGGATGCGGAAGACTGACTGCAGGGAGATCAGGGTCGGTGGAGAGAAAGCTGAGGTGGCGAAGTTGAGATCCAAGCGGGGAGTTTCAAGGATGTCAGGAAGGATGTTCTGTTCCTCCGATTGGTTGGGCTCATTTCCAGCCTCAGGGCCTTTACACTGGCTGTTCTCGCTCCCAACGGGGTGCGGGCAGTGGGGAAATGGCCTCCCTCCGTAAGTTCACATACGGGACCTTTCTTGGTCTTCTGGCTTTGGCTCAAATGTCACCTCCTTGGTGTCCTTCCTCGACCACCTGTCCCTCCAACTAAGGCCATTGTTGTTAAGACTCTACCTCCCCAGTCAAACTGTGGGCTCCAGGCGGGCAGGGTCCGCGTCTCGTTCACTGCTAAATCTGCACCCAGCGCAGAGCCCAATGCACAGTACAGTATAGACTCCGTAAATGTAGAGTGAATGATTAGTGGGGTCCCCTTTGGACCAGACCCTGTATATAGTTAGGAGGATTCATGAGATACAGTCCCCACCCTTGAGGGTCTCACAGTCTTGCTGGAGGGAAAGAGATGTCAGCCCTGGATCCCAGAGGAGTTGCCTTACCCAGAGGAAGGTCAGGGAAGGCCTCCCAGGGGGATGACAGCTGCGGCCGCCGGGGGAAGACCAGAGGGCTAGCAGCATGTGGAGGCTCTGGAGACTTTGCGAGGCACGGAAAAGAATCAATACTCTGATGGGAGATGCTCGGTGGCAGAAACTGACAGTTCCTAATGACTCGAATTCTGCCCAAGGGCGAAGTTCAAAAAGCCATTCTCCGCCACCTCCCCGACCCGCATCCCAGGGGACAGCAACCAATGGACAAGCGGCCCGCAACGCGGTGGGTCGCCAGTAGGCGGCAATAAAAGTAGGGTATTTCTTCGCGAGAGGCAGCGAACACGCGAAAAGGAATAGTGGCTCCAAGCGGCTTCCCTATTTCGAACTTGCCACGCCCTGAACTACGGGCAACGAAGAGGGTCAGGTGACTAAAGTAACTTCCGGTCTATCACCCCCAGTTCATTCCGAGCCCCGTTTCCAGCGCTCTCATAGAGAAGTGCGTGCCAGGATTTAGAGGGTTTCGAGGCCACTGGAAGCGTGGCTTGGGGCTGCTCTGATCTCAGAGCGCGGCCGCAGGAGCATGGAGGGTCCTTCGGAGGGGAAGGCGCCCGCGGCGGCCCTGGCCGCTGTGCTAAAGCACAGCTCGGCGCTGCCGTCCGAGAGCGCTCAGGTTCGGGGTTACGACTTTAACCGTGGCGTGGACTACCACGCGCTGCTGGGAGCCTTCGGCACCACTGGTTTTCAGGCTACCAACTTCGGGCGCGCGGTGCACCAAGTAAACGCCATGGTGAGGCCTAGGCGGGACTTCCTGGGTGCAGGGGGTGTGACCTCTAGTTGCACCAACGCGGTGCAGTACTTGGAAGGGCGGGACTTCCCTGGGAGAAGAGGCGTGTCCTTTACTGGGTCGATCCAATAGCTGGAGGGAGGTGGGGCTTACCAGCGACGGGAGTTTCTGTGTTGGGGAGGGGAAGTTGCCCCTCCAGCAGCGACATCCTAATATCAAGATGGGGTGGGGACTGATTTTAGTTAGGGGACAGGTTTTAGGTTGTGTGTGTGTGATGGAATGGGCGAAGCCTGGGGCCAGGATTTGCTCTTCCCAGCGGGAAGGGGACTGGATCTTGCAAAGGAGATGATCTCTGGTTCCCAGGGGGGCAAAGCGTGAGCGTGTGCCCTGAGAACCGAGCTGTGAAAGGGCGAAGACTGGAGTTTGGGTCCAGAGGGTAATTTGACCCCTCTCGTACACGTAGATAGAGAAGAAGCTGGAGCCTCTGCCAGAGGATGAAGACCAGCACACAGACCTGACCCAGAGCCAACGCCCACTCACTGGCTGCACCATTTTCTTGGGCTACACGTCCAACCTCATCAGTTCAGGCATCCGTGAGACCATCCGTTATCTCGTGCAGCACAACATGGTGGGGAGCTGACGGGGCTGTGACCTTGGCCTCTCTGGGTCTTGAGGGCAATAAGATTATTGGTCATTTTAATAAGCGAGATATGTCAGTTTTAAGCAGAGGGACAGGATTGAGTTTGTTTTGTAGTAGAGCTTCTTGCGAGGTCACTAGATGAGGGTTGGGAGTTAGCAGTCCTGCCCGGAATGAGGGCAGGACCCTCTTTTTCTGGGCCAACCACACTGCCTGTGGCTACAGGTGGATGTCTTGGTGACTACGGCAGGGGGCGTGGAGGAGGATCTCATCAAGTGCCTGGCGCCCACATACCTGGGCGAGTTCAGCCTCAGGGGGAAGGAGCTACGTGAGAACGGGATTAACAGGTGGGGGGTGGGGCTGAGTGGTGTTGGGTAGGGGAGCTGGGCTAAGTCCTGAGGCCTGATGCCTGTCTGCCTCCCATCCCTAGGATTGGGAACCTGCTGGTGCCCAATGACAATTACTGCAAGTTTGAGGACTGGCTGATGCCCATTCTGGACCAGATGGTGCTGGAGCAAAACACAGAGGTGGGGCTGAAGTATTCTGGGGGGCCAGAACGGTGGCAGTGAGGGAGAGCACTGCTGGCTAAAGCTGATATTCCCTCCTAGGGTGTGAAGTGGACGCCTTCCAAGATGATCGCCCGGCTTGGCAAGGAGATCAACAACCCAGAGTCAGTGTATTACTGGGCCCAGAAGGTGAGGGGTTGGGTAGGGGCAAAGATGCCCATGTCGGCTTATTTGATCTTCACAGTCACCTAGGGAGTCAGTGCTGTTCTCATCATCTGCGCTCTTAAGTGAGGAATTTCAGGCACAGGTTAGGCAGTTTGTCTGAGGTCACACAGCTATTGAGTATATTCCTCATATCCTGGCTTTACTCCTGGACCATCTGGGAGCTGTCAGGGCATTGCTTAGCAGCCCCCCGGGACCTGTTGTAGGGTCCCCGGCTCCTCAGAGGCAGTGAGATCCAGCAATCAGAAAAATAACAGGAGCTACCATTCTCTATATGACAGACATGGTCCTAAGTGTTTTATAGGGGTTTCCTACATATGCTTCCTCATCTGTGAGAAGGAAACTGGAGCTCAGAAAAGTTAAACACCCTGTCTAGAGTCAGGCAGAGAGGGAATGCTGCCAGAAAGGGGACCGGGCTCCTCTCACCAGGCTCTGACTCCTGCTGCTCCTGTCCTGCCCTCCCTCAGAACCACATCCCTGTGTTGAGCCCAGCGCTCACAGATGGCTCACTGGGTGACATGATCTTTTTCCATTCCTACAAGAACCCGGGCCTGGTCCTGGACATCGTGGAGGGTGAGGTGCCGGGGCCAGAGGAGCGGGGGAGGTGGGCCGGCTGGGGCCAGGGCCTGACCACAGTGCTCCTCCCTAGACCTGAGACTCATCAACACCCAGGCCATCTTTGCAAAGCGCTCTGGCATGATCATCCTGGGCGGGGGTGTGATCAAGCACCACATCGCAAATGCCAACCTCATGGTGAGTCGGGGACAGAGCACCTGGACCTTAATGTGGAGGTGGCACTTAGGCCTGCCATGCAGAGATGTCTGCATGCCAGGTCTGTGCCGTGTGCTGGAGACACAGGCACGTAGTAGACAGGTCGGGATTTCTGCTTTCTGGGAACTGACACTTTAGCTGTGGGAGACAGACATCAAGTTAGATGGCAGTCATTGCCATGGAGAAAAATGAGGGATGACAAGATGGTAATAAAAAGGGGCGCTTCAAAAAAGGGAAGCCTTTCTGGGGAACATGACTTGTAAGGAGATGCCTCCCTTGAACCATGTGGTCTGGGGCAACACTACCCATCATTTTCCCAGTAACCCTCCAGCCCCTCACTCTGCCCAGGTGATGACGTAGGGACCCTCCCCACAAAGGGCCCTCATTCATCTGTGACACATGGCTCGGCCTCCCTAGCTGCAGTGCTGTCCCTGTGTGTGTGCATGTTTCCTGTGACCGGCTGACCGCCTGCTCTGCCCCTTCCCACAGCGGAATGGGGCTGACTACGCTGTCTATATCAACACGGCCCAGGAATTTGATGGCTCCGACTCTGGAGCTCAGCCAGATGAAGCTGTCTCTTGGGGCAAGATCCGGGTGGATGCACAGCCTGTCAAGGTGAGGGCTGGCCAGCCAGCTGGGGTGCAGGGTCTCCCAAGCTGCAGCTTTGGGCCCCATGGTTACCTTGGTCCTCTCTGCAGGTCTATGCTGATGCCTCCCTGGTCTTTCCCCTGCTTGTGGCTGAAACCTTTGCCCAGAAGGCAGATGCCTTCTCGCATGAGAAGAACAAGGACTGAAGAGCTGTGGCCCCAGGGAGGGCCCGTCGTCCCCCTATTTATTAGTTTGTAGACCCAGTCCCTTCTCCATTCCTTGGTCCATGGCACTTCTAGAATAAATGGTCTCAGTGGTCCCGAGTCTGCATCTGTGTCCTTGGTGGTGGTGGGCTCCCTGGCTTCAACCTGTACCACCCTCAGCTTCATAGGCCTCTTCCCGCCAGTAATGGATGCGGCCCCCCATGGCAGTCAGCAGGCAGGGCTCTGTTGGGTGGTAGGTCAGTGACTGCACCACACCAGGACCCACCTGCAGGGCCAGGGCCAGGACACCCTGTGGAACAACGGGGAGGGAAACAGTTGCCAGTGAGACACCGCCCCTGCCCCGCCTCCCCGCAGCCACCTGCTTCTAGTATGAGCCCCTCAGTGGTTCTGTCCCTCCAGGTGCTCAGGCCAAACCCTCGTCTTTTTTACACCTCACATCCCTTTATCAGTAAATTCTCTCGTTTCTGCCTTTAGACTATGTCCAGCGGCCACCCATTCTTTCCAGCTTCAGGGCCGCAACCCTCGTCTGAGCCGGTTAGGTCTGGCTTTCAGCTTCCCGCCCCCACGGCCATAGGGGATCTAGCCGTCCACTTGGCGGCGGCGTCAGTGCTTGTACTTCTTTCATCAACCTGCAGACACAGCTCCACATATATAGGTTCTTAAGTAGGCCGCAGTTCCTGCTTTTACCTCGAAATGTCCCCTCATGTGCCCTCCCTTCATTGTGACCTCTGCTCTACTGGCCCGTCAAGTCCCCAGGGTCCCCCAGTTCCCTCATCCTCTTAGGGAACTTACGTCCCCTGTCCAACAAGCCCCAGCACCCACATCTCCTTCACGAGGCTCTCTAGCCCTGACTCCACTAAACCCAGCCAGTGTGTTCTCAGCCCGAGGCCACCGCCAGGCTGGGACATACCAGGATGGGGCTCGGGTTTCCTGAGCAAGTGCAGCCTCATCCCCGCCACGGTCAGTCCCAGTGGGCCAGCCTGGCTCTGGTGGCCCCTGCCTGACCTGGATCCTGCTGCTGCCACTGCCATCCTGAAGTGCTTCTATTTCCTGACCAATGTGTGCCACACCTGCAAGCCTTAGCACATACTGTGCCCTTTGCCAGGGATGCCCTTCTTGGCCTCTCTCTCACTCCTTCCAGCCCCTGGTTCTAACAGCACTCCTTTTCCAGGAGGTAATGACAAAGTGGGGACAGGACATGTGCCCTGGTGCAGTGTGGAGGTGGGGAGGCTCACCTCCACCAGGTCCCAGAAGAACACCTTCCCGTCCTCGGAACAGCTGACTACATGTGTGTCCCGCTCGCTCAGGCAGCAGTCCAGCTTGTACTCCTGGTTCTTATGACCTGTGTACCTGGGGTGGGGGCAGGATCAGCAGGCTTGAGACTTACCAAGGGCAGAGGTGGGGGGAGGGGCCCCCAAACCCCAAGGACTCACTCCCCTAGCAGCTCCCCTGTGTCCTTGTCTAGAAGCCTCAACGTGGAGTCCAGGCTGGACACCAGGGCGCACTGCCCGTCCCGGCTGAAGCAGGTGCAAGTGATGGGGCCTGGGGAGAGGGGAGGAGTGGGCAGGCAGGTGAGGTGGGGCCCCTTTTGCTGCCTTCCACCCCTGTCCTCCCAGCCTGGCCATACTCACTGCCTATGTAGTCTGAGAAGAGCTGCCCCATCCTCAGGTCATAGCGCCTCAGCCGGCCATCCACAGAGCTGCAAGAAAGGGTGGATCCAGCTGAAGCCTCAGGAGGGGCCAGTGGCTCCATGGCTCTAGGTAACCTCAGTGTTATCACACCCTTCTACCTGGCCAGGGCCCTAAAGGCATGGCTGACCCTGTCCTTCCAATGCACCCCTCACTGTCATACTCCCTCTCAGGGCTGGAGTATGGAAAACGTGCATTTGAGTGAATTCGAGTGGAATTCTGAGGCACTGGCTTTGAGATTCAGACCCAGGGACCAATCAGGAACTAGTCCGTCTGTTTCTGATATGTACTGAGCATCCTCTCTGGGTCAGATGCTGCAGTGGGAAGGAAGGGCTTGGGATATAGCTTCGACCAAGCCAGGAGAAACTTCTGGAGCCTCACTGACTGAGGGTAATCTATGAAGGCCTCCCTACGGAGATGCCATCTGAACTGGAAGGATGAGCAGGAGCCAGCCTTGTGGGGTCCAAGGGGAGATGTGTGGGAACAAGGCCAGCCAACAGGCCGGGCAGTCCAAACTGCCCCCGTGGTGGGAATGGCACTCCCTTGGGTCGTGGCAACACTTGAGCAGCTCTGCATGGGCATTGTTTTGATTTTTAACTATTTTCTGCGACTAGAATACCAACTCTAAAAGGGGAGGAATTTCCCCCTATTTCCTTGTCTTATTCATTGCTATATTGCTCACTGACTAAAAAGGGTGGCCTGCAGGAGGTACCTAAGTACACATGGAGTAAGTAGTAGAAGGGCAGTCTAGGCACAGGAAGAGCAATTGCAAAGCTCCTAGAGTGGGAGCAAACTTGGCATATTTACTTGAAATGCGGCTGCGAATGAATAAAACCTGACAGGTCAGTAGGGACCAGACTGCACAGGGCCTTGGGCCCCACAGTGAGAAGAGTAGACTTTAATCTAAGCACAGAGGCAGCTATGATCCCCAGTGGCACCTGGGGAGGGGCAATGTACTGGTTCCACTCACCCTGCCAGAACCTCATGGTCTGACACCTTCACACTGGATACACCATCCCTGGCTTCATCCAGCTTCTGCACTGGGTCAGGCCTCCGAGAGCGGCAGTCCCAGCAGCGGATAGTGGAATCGATAGAGCCTGTGAGGCCGGCATGAAGGTGAGGTCAGGTTTTGGGGGGCAGGGGCAGCAGCCTGGGCTCCCCTGACCGGGCACCACACTTACCAGACAGGATGACTGTGGCCTCTTCATTAAACTGCACCGTGCTCACTTTCTGAGAAACAGGAGCTGCCACTCAGAGAAAGACATTGCTCCGAGATCCCCTCCTCTCCGACTTATACCAGTCTACACTAAGGTTTCCGAGCCTTACTTGCTTGGGTGTGTAACATTATTGTCCTCCGTGCATGACCTCACCGTTTCCCACTTCCCGGCTCAAAAGTTTTGGCTTTTTGGAGGTAAAGCTGGGAATACTGAAGGCTGGACTTTGGTTGGTTGAGATAAAGGTAGGGTTCCCAGTGCAGACAAAGTGAGAACAAAAGCCAGGAGTAAGGGAGGTGAAAGGTTTCGAGGGTACAGCAATGACTGGGCTTGGTGAATAAGCTGTAATGGGGGTGGTACCTGTCACCATCTACGGGCTAATGCAGTCCCTCCCGCCTTCCACGCACTAATAAGGCCTCTTTTTGCCTGTACTCACCCCTGCGTGACCCCGGAATTTACGCACGACCTGTCCCGATGCCACATCCCACAGCACCACCGCCTTGTCCCCGCCGCCGGAGCAGAGATTGCTATTGTCAAAGGAGCTAGAAGGCAGAAGAAGGAAGGTCAGCGTTGACTTCCGATCCCGGCCTCAATGTCCAGATCCTGCCCTGGCCCCGGCTCACCCGGCCGCGTCCAGCACCTCGTAGCCGTGGCCGCTGTACGTTCGCAGCAGCGTCCCCCGTAGCGGGTTCCACAGCTTCAGGGTCTTGTCGCTGCCGCAAGTCAGGCAGTAATTGCCATCCACTGGGGAACACCAGGCGAGGGTTACGGGCCGCCAACCTCAGAAGGCTGGAAGCAGACTCGGAATGAAGACAGGGTGCTCACCATTAAAGCGCACGGCTCGCACTGCTCCCTGCCCGCAGTCCAGCGTCCTCAACCGTTTCTGCGGCAGCTCCGGGCCCCGCGGCTTTGGCTCCGGAAAAGACATTGCTCAGAGATCCTTTCGTCGCTGCCTTATATTGGTCTGCACGAAGGTTTCCGAGCCTTGCTCTCTTGGGTGTAACCTCATTTGTCCTCCTTGGACTACTTCCTGTTTTCCACTTCCGGGCTCAAAATTTCGGCTTTTTGGAGATAATGTTGGGAATACTGAAGGCTGACACTAGCTGCAAGGTTCCTTTCTCCACTTTCTGCTTCCAATAAACATTGTCGGCTTCTTCTAATTTTCTGTATTCTGACTGGAGGAGTCCCGGCCCCCCGCCTCTAGGAACAGAAGCGCGAGGGCTGCGGGTGTTACTGTGAAAACCACCCTGCGTTTCCACGCCGGAAGGGGTAACTCCCGCAGCGGAAGAGGCAAGATTTCCGAGTCGCTATGTCTACGAACAACATGTCTGATCCCCGGAGGCCGAATAAAGTGCTGAGGTGAGGACGCCAGCGTCATGGGGAAAGGGATTCGGGTTGTGGGTCGGGACCCAGGGAAGCGCTTGTCCATCTTGGGGGCGGGGCACGACCGCCTCTGACCTCGATCCTGCCGCAGGTACAAGCCTCCGCCCAGCGAATGTAATCCGGCTTTGGATGACCCGACGCCAGACTACATGAACTTGCTCGGCATGATCTTCAGCATGTGCGGCCTCATGCTCAAGGTGGGCAGGGCTGCGTATCTCCTCGCGACAGCGAGGCCCGGGGCGGATTCGGAATGAAGCGGGGCCGGCGCTGAGGGGGCGGGGCTGGGGTGATGTTGGACCGAGAAAGCCAGAGCCGTGGGGGAAACCGGGGACCCGGGTCAGGGTGGGTGTGTGGGCGGTTGGTGTGAGGGTGGGGCCAGACTCTTAAAGCCAGGGATAGTGGAGAAAGGGTGGGGTCCTTAGCATGATGGGGTATGTTAAAGGCTAGCAGTCTTCTTAGGCCTGAGGGGAAACTCTACCTGGGGGTAGGCGCTGGGTAGATGGGACTGAGGGACTTTTGGGGGCCGGGGACGAGGTTCAGACTGCACCCGTTGGAACCAGTGGGTTGGAACCCGTGCCTGGGGATGCCCCTTGACTTCCACTGACCTAACCCACCCATCCACCTGCCTTTCCCCAGCTGAAGTGGTGTGCGTGGGTTGCTGTCTACTGCTCTTTCATCAGCTTCGCCAACTCCCGGAGCTCTGAGGACACTAAGCAAATGATGAGTAGCTTCATGTGAGGCTGGGCCTAGAGAATGAGGGACTTCTGATAAGGGGAGGGAGGACCCAAGCCTACCCATCCTGACTGACAACTCTCTCCGGTCTCAGGCTGTCCATTTCTGCCGTGGTGATGTCGTATCTGCAGAACCCTCAGCCCATGACACCCCCTTGGTGATGTCAGCCTAGAGGGGTCACATCCTGGACCCCTCTATATACCTTCCTCCAGGGTTGATCCTTGGCTGCTCAGCCTCCGACCTTCAGCTGCTGGCTGTCCTGGGCTTCCTTGTGTGAGGCAGTCGCAGGGCCCACAGCTGGATAGAAGGAACCTGGACCTTTCCCTGGGGTCTCACGTCTGCTGGGGCAGAGAGGGGAATACCCTGGGCCCCCTCCTCCTGCCGGGGGAGATCCTGTCCACGTTTCTAGGTGTATCCACTCATTTTCTTGTTGAAAGCAGTTCGTAATAAAGTTTTGCACTCTGGCTGATCTCTGAGACCTCTCCTTCTGTGCATTGTGGGTGCTCTGGAAGGGCTTCACCTCTTTCACGGACTCAGGCCTGTGGTGAGGCCCCGGTCTGGAGCCTTCTGGTGGTTCACTTGCTTATTCACAAGCCCCCTGCCTTAAGTCCGCTGCTGGGGATAGGACAGTGACCCCCCTTCTGAAAACTCAGCAGATGGCCTTGCTGACCTGAGGAATCTGGGCTTCGATTTTTTTATCAAGGGAATGAGCTAATGGCAGTGAATTAGATGGACCGATAGGCAATCAGAAAGGCATGAAAGATTGAGCCCTCCCCTGCCATGGAGGAGAGACTCCACTGCTGCCAGACTGAGAGCAGGACCTGGGCTAGAAGCGGGGGATTGCTCATTGTACAACCCCCTTAGAGATTGTCTGATTGTATTTGATGTTTATTCTGACACAGATCAACACCCCTCCCTTGTCTTCTGCTATGTGCTGGTTCCTTGAAAAGGTTGTCCTGACCTGGTCAGGTGTGCGAAGTAAATTCTCATGCCTGGTAGCATTCTCGCACTAGTATGTATGACTGTTACCCCCTTTACTCTGTACAATTCATTGGCACCTGCCAGACATCATGGGGATAGATTTCAACTTGCAGCCACCCAAGACACATCCCTATGTCAGCTTCCCTTAAACTATTAATTGCCAGAGTGGAGTGGCAGCTCCTTTCATTGGTCTTTCCCCACCCTCTGCTGCTTATGGTGGTAGATTTTCAATCTTGGGGCTTTTCCCTGGGTCTGCATGTACTAAAAATTGGCAGGCCAGCCAGGAGACCAAAGAAATGGGCTTTGGGAAAGAGGGGATCAACTTTGTTTGTCGACTTCTGTGTGGGGAGGGGTGGCCTGTATGTTAGATACATGCAGACTGAAACATGAGTACAGGGATGCTCTAAAAATGCTGGCTGTCTTTATGTACATGTTTCGGGAGCTGCACTGAAGCAAGGCAGGAAAATTTATGGCTGCAACTGTAGGCTGGTCCCTCTTATGATTGGTTTGGCTGGTCACACATGCCCACCTAGAGGCAAAAGGCAGGGTTAGAACATTATAGAGGAAGAACTGAAACTAGAAAAAGGTATTAGAATGTCTGGAACTCTTATTAGCATCAGGACTGGCTGATGAAGGCTGGGGGGCGCGCAGGGAGGATGGTCCTTTGAACAGATCCCACCCATTTTTTAGAAGCCATGAGGTCTCTGTTTGCATCTGTATGTTTATGTGTGTCTATATATGTGTCATGTTTGTGTGTTATTTTCTACCTCCGAATGGTATTGCTGACTTGTAAAAAGGCTACGTTTAACTGAACACACGGGCTTAAAGGAATTAAGTGTATATAAATTAAGGATTGGGTATTCTAAAATTCTCAAGAGATTCAGAAACTAACCCAAATACTTTCCAGAATCACATGATCTGGGAAAATATTTGATATTTAAGCTAGTTTAAATGTGTTGGTTTAATCAAAATAGACTTGCCTTTAGGGTTAGAATTAAATTTGGTGCTTTTATTTTATCTAGGCTTATAAATTTATCAGCAAAAATAATAACATAATATGGGCTGAATTAAAAAAATAGAGTATGGGCTGATTTTGTATAAAATCCCATGAAGTTTTTGTGGACAGCATAAATATAATTGTTAAGAACTAGTAAGTCAGCCCTCACTGGTGCGGCTCGGTTGGTGTTGTTACGCGAAGCAAAGGGTTGCCGATTTGATTCCTGGTCAGGGCACATACCTGGCTTGTGGGTTTGACATTGATCAGCTGATCAATGCTTCACTCTCACATTGATGTTCCCTCTCACTCTCCCTCTCTCTAAAAATGTATAAATAAAATCTTAAGAAATAACTAATAAATCAAATAGATGTAAGTAGAATAAAAAGTTTTTAGGTGAACCCTGGCTGGTGTGGCTCAGTGGATTGAGCGCCAGCCTGTGAATCAAAGGGTGGCCAGTTCGATTCCCAGTCAGGGCACATGCCTGGGTGGCAGGCCAGGTCCCCAGTTGGGGGCATGCCAGAGGAAACCGCACATTAATGCTTCTCTCCTTTTCTCTCTTCCTCCCTCTCTGTCTAAAAATAAATAAATCTTTCAAAAAAGTTTTTAGATGGAAACTTTAGCATTAATTGTAGAAAGCTTGTGAAAAAAATTTTTGGAAAAAAATTTTAATGCATTGTCAAGCTTGGTATAGATTTTCTTGGACTGTGGATTTGCTCCAGATAAGATATAACAAGTTTTCTGCCTAGAAAGCACAGATTCTATGTTTTATCAAAATAATTTTTTAAAATGCCCTAAATGACTATAAAAAGTCAGCAGGAAAAAAAAGAAAGATTGTTGCCCATGTGGATGAAAGTCCATTCTGCTTCTGCAAAGATGACCCCTCAGTGCCATACTTTTGCCATCTTGATGTCCTTGTAACATGTTCCTCAGTCAGGGAAATTAAGATGGGTAAACAATGATTGTAAATTAAGTCAGTGGGGGCTATGGGAAGCCCAAGATGGCTGCTTGGTTCTTCCAGGCTCCCTGGCAAGTGCCCCCCCACCTACTTTTATTTTGTTGCATTTCTTCATGCATTGTAGGGCATTTTAGCTGGACTTTATTCGGCTGCCACTTAGTACAGGTTATCAATATGTACTTGTGGTTGTGTTGTATATATTTTCTGGATGGGTTGAAGGCTTCCCTGCTGCAAGGTTGATGCCCTCACAGTAACAAAGACACTGTTAGAAAATGTGTTCCCACTTGGGGTATATGCCTCCCAAGTGCTCCCTCAAGGCTATTTACATGGCCCCACCAAATGCCGTGGGATGGTGACTCAAGACCTGTCACTGTTTTCCTTCCTGGTCTCTGTGGAATGGGCTTACTGATGACAGCGCTAACCTGTGAAGGCCTGCCTCTACTGCAGAAAGCCTCGCAGGCATTTACAACAGAGAGGATGGGCAGTGAATATGCAGGAAATTCCAGGTGTGGGCACCACAGTCAAGTCCTTCGGAGTCATAGGGTGAGACCTGCATCGTCCCTGAGGCTGTCATGGACAAGGTACAAGCCTACCCAATACCAAAAAACGTGAAAGGGGTACAGCCTTTTTGTGAGAATTTGGGGGTACTAGTGAACATTTATACTCCATTTAGCACACATCCTTTGCCCATTCTATTACCTATGTAAGAAGGGACGATATATGGGAGCGGGGAGCCAAACAAGCTGCCTTTGAGAAAGCAAAGACACTGGTCCAAGAGATTAAAACCCTTGGAGCCTCTCAGGCTGCGTTGCCCTTTGAATCGGATGTTTCAGTAACCTCAGGAGGCCCGGGCAGAACTAGCAGGAGAAGCGAGTGCCCTTTGGATTTTGGTCCCACTTGTGGGAGGGGGAGGAGATCAGGTACATCTCGATAGAAACAGTAATGATGGCAGTGTGTACAGCACTCCTGCAGGTAGAAGGTAGAGCCTCTTATCAAAGAACAGCCAGTTACAGCAAGAACTTCTCTTCACATCCAGGGGTGGATAGACAACATGATCCACTGACTTGCCTCTGCCATGGCTCAGACTCAAATGCTGACAAAGTGACATGCCTGCCTACAGCAGAGGAGTACTCAGCCCGATAGCCCTTTGTCTCTAGAGATGCAGCAACTATTAGGCCCTGTTAAATGTATAGGCCCTGCACATGCTCTTGCTCTCATCCCTGGGGCGGGCCTTCCAACCTGCGAAGAAGGAATAGGGGAAAATCCTGGTTGGCACTTGGTATACTCTTAGCTCTAGCTCGGGTAATTTGTCTACCTGGACTACAGCTGCCGTTCAGTTGTCCACGAACACTATCCGGATAGAAACAAGAACAAACCACGATAGTCAGTGGGCTGAATTAAGAGCTGTGTGCTTGGTGATCACACATGAACCTTTGCCACTGACCCTATGTACTGACAGTGGGGCCGCTTTAAAGGGACTGACTTTCTGCCTTGGACGATGGAAATGGAGGGGTGGATGATTTTGAACAAACCTTTATGGGGACAAGAGATGTGGAGAGATACTTGGCTCATTTACAAGAGCCTGGGGAAGACCACGGTGTCTTCCATGTCCCTGCCCATAAGGCACCTGCACCTCCAGGTAACCAGGAAGCCGGTGCTTTCGCAAACATACACGCTTTAGTAAGTGACCATCGGTTGGCACTGCAGATAGGGCACACCGAAGGAGCAGGTGTGACAGTGCGCAAACAGGATAGTGCAGAGCTAAGGAGGCTGGCTGCCTTTAAAAGGCTGGGACCTGGTCAATGCAGTTAGCGGATGCAGGTTCCATGTTCCGTGTAACCTATGGGCAGCTGGGTTGGTGGAACGAAGCAATGGTGTCCTAAACAGATAAAATTGCTAAATAGAAAACCTACTTTGGCCAGGTATACGAAGGTGTTTTCCCAAGTGTTAATACAGCAAAATGACCAGCTGAGGGCGCCTGTTGCTCCATATGCTGGGAACTGAAATGAGGCACCTGATATGTTGAAGGTGTGAAAAACAAAGGAGACAGTAATGGCCCTGACACTTGCCATGGACCAGGGGGCCATGACACCAAGGGTACCAGGCTCTGTTGTCCCTGGAGCCCAGGTCATTTACTGGAATCTGCATTGGGATGTTAAGCTGGGGTGGTTTGGTTACTTCACACCCCTGGTAGAGGAGGAACTGCCCAGTTTCCCATAGGATCTGTTATCCTAAGGTAGTCAGTCCCCGTAGAGAGAGGCTGTATGTGGATTTCAATGGTACATGCACCATTGAAAGAGGGGAGAAGGTAGGGGTCCTGATCTGATATATTCCACCCCTTATTCACCTCCTTATACCAGAGAGCACCACTTCACCCTAACCAACAAATGTGGTTTACACAGTCGGCTAGGTTCCCGACACTGTGCCTACATTAGCATCTAAAGATCAGACTATAAGTGAAATTCTCATAGATCTCCCAATTCAGGTCCCTACTAAATATCTGTCTTTCTGACCTTAGACTTCCTGCTGTTCCCACAGCCTCCAGTTACAGGGGTGAACATGTGTGTGTATATGGGGGGCGGGGGCTATACCGTTATCCAAACTGAATGTTGTGTTTCTGTACCGGATGAATCTGCTAACTCTTCTTTGTTAGCACACATGAAAACTCAAGTAAATGCCTTAAATGACGTAGCCCCAAGCCTAGGTAACTTACTAACCCACTGGTTTGGGGACTGGGGGGAAGCATGATGGAAAAAGTTGTTACTAATATTTGGACTGCTTCTTTTAACTTGTCTCTTGTATGTGTCTGTACTGTTGGTGCAGACTGTGTCTCCAGTGAAGTCCGTTGGCAACTAAGAGAGCTACCTCCCTGCTACTGAAGCCCCTCGTTCACCGCTCAGGGCACCTCAGGGAAGAGGAGGTCATGTGAGACTGTAAGAGCGGGTCACCAGCGGCAGAGTGTGGAGGGAAGACTGTTCCATGATGTGACCTCTGCTGGACCTGAGAGCTGGATCTGGGACAGAATGGGGAGATTGCTTATTGCAAACTCCCTTTGAGACTAATCGTACTTGATGTTCGTTCTGACATTAATCAGTGGCCCTCCCCCACTTGCCTCCTGCTATGTGCTGGTTTTGGGAACAGGTTGTTGTCCTGAACTTTCCCAGCACATAAAGTAATTTCTACACCTGGTAGCATTCATGTACTAGTATCCACGATGTTCCCCCCTTTAAGCTATATAATTATTTGGCACCTATTTCCTCTTGCTGCCACCCAAGACATGCTTCCTATATAAGTTTCCCTTAATCTCCATTAATGACCAGCCTCTTTCTTTCTTTGGTCTTTCCCTGCCTTCTTATTATGGAGATAGATTTTCAGTTTGGGGGCTTCTTCCTGGGTCTGTGTGTACAAACACGGAGAATAATCCCAGCCAGGCTGGATGTCTCCCCAACCCCCTCCTCAGCGCTCCAAGGGCCGTTCCTTTACCCAACGTCTCAATCCCCATTGGACAGGACCGGACCCCCACCAACCTCTGCTCCTAGCCAGGCTAGGTCCCTCCAGGACTCTAGCTCTGAAGTTTAATGGAATGCCTTAGGACCATGCATGCACTCATTCCACCTTCTAGGCCAACCCGGCACCACTAGGTAAATCTGAGCCCTTTTTGCTTACGGGGACAAAGGGGTACTCCAAGTCTACACGTAGGCAGTGAAACGCTAAAGGCTTCTCTGGCCAAACTAGCATCCCGAGAGTGGAACACGGCGGGTACCCCAAGGAGCACCCAGAACCAAGGCGCCAGTCTCACTACTTGCGGAGCTGCGTCCTAACTCCGCCCCCACAAGCGCCCATTGGCCAGGCCAGGTTCTGGGGGCGGGGCCTTTATCGGCCTAAGCCTTGCAGAGAAGCCACTGGTGGCAGAAGTGGCGGTAGCTGCGGTGGTGGCGGGGCTATGGGAGCCGACGCGCGGCCTTCTGGAGTCCGCGCTGGCGGCGGCCGGGGTGCAGTGTGGCCACCGATCCCACCTCTTTCTTTCCTTTTTTTGTTTTTAACTGCACCCTGCGCTCGGGCCGCAGGATACGAGGTGAGTGGGGCCCGCGAGCGGAAATGTCCACCAGCCAAAGGGAAGCCCCGAGGAGGGTCCGCAGGTGTGGGTGGGTCTGTTCTGTGGGTGCCTAGTGAATGGTTGCTGATATGACAGCGTGGTCTGAGTGAGTGCTTGGTGCCCGTGAGAGGCCTGGCTCTGGGCGTCAGAGAATGGGGCTGCCTTTACCCGCCTCCTTGCTTCTGCGGCTCGGCTTGCCTGGACTTTGCATGCACTGAACCGTGTGATTGGGCGTATGTGTGGTGGGGGGCGGGGCGGGGAGGGGGCAGGGATGGTGCTGGTTGAGAGCTGGGACTCTGGAGTCGGCTGGTCAGGAGTTCCAGCCTGGCTCCTCCACTTCCTGGCTGTGTGGGTCAGTCACTACACTTCCCTGATCTCAGTGCACTCATCTGAAGACTGGAGATGATATTGTCCCCATCCTGCACAGTGGCTTGGTGTTTACAAATACTTAATAAACAGTAGCTACTACTATTATTATTTTCCCAGGGTGTGAATGAGAGCCGCCCTGAGGGGTTGTGCCACTAGGGAGTTGTATCTGTGAGCACAATTATGTGTGTTTCCTCCCCGGCAGGGCCTGGCCTGACCTCTCTGTCACTCACCTCTAGATCTACTTACCTTGTGCCCCCCACCCCCACTCCCACCTTAACCTGCCTCTTGACCTTGGGGTAAGAGACAGGGTGTATAAGTGTGCATTTGGGGTCCCTGTGCAGAAATGCCCCATGGTGCAGCCGGACATGCTTAACGTTCACCTGGTGGCCCACACACACGATGACGTGGGCTGGCTGAAGACAGTGGACCAGTACTTTTATGGCAGTGAGTAGAGGGTGGGGACCGATGCCTGGGACTCCTATGATCCCTCCGAGCCCTTCGAATCCTTTCCGGGTCCTGGATATTAGGGTGGGGGCAATGCCCAGCTAGTGAATGGTTGCTGACACGACAGCGAGGTCTGAGTGCTTGCTTGGTGTCAGAGAGAGGTCTGGCTCTGCGCGAGAACAGGGCTGTCTAGGAGTGTTCCCCTTGGCTTGCTGCCCTTTGATTGCCCGACCCCTGTGCCTGCAGTTTACAACAGCGTCCAACATGCGGGTGTTCAGTACATCCTAGACTCTGTCATCTCTTCCCTGCTGGCGGAGCCCACCCGTCGCTTTGTCTATGTGGAGATGGCCTTCTTCTCCCGTTGGTGGTATCAACAGACAAATGCAACACAGGATGTCGTGCGGGACCTGGTGCGCCAGGGTGAGCTGCCCTAAGGAAGTGAAAAGGGGAAGCCCAGCCGAGCTTCTGTTTCTGCTGTTTCTGCTGTCGTGGCTTCTGAGTTTTTATTACACTATGTGCAGACTGAATGTGAATGTGTAACTGCCTGGAGTTTCCTTTTTTGTGAAACTCTTATGCATCTTGCAAGGCTCCACCTTCAGTGGATCCTTTTCGAAGTTTGGCATGCAGGGGGCCCTCTGTTCCATATCTGGATATAGTGGCCTGGGAGAGACCCCTCTTCTCCTTTCGGGCCTGGGCATGCAGGCAGACCGTCTCATGCCTGGCATTGCCAAACCCAGGCCCCACTCCTGGCCCTACGACCTACTCAGATTTTGCCCTTTCTGGCACAGGGCGCCTGGAATTTGCCAATGGTGGCTGGGTGATGAATGATGAGGCGGCCGCTCACTACGGAGCCATCATAGACCAGATGACACTAGGGCTGCGCTTCCTGGAGGACACCTTTGGCAACGATGGGCGCCCGCGTGTGGCCTGGCACATCGACCCCTTCGGCCATTCTCGGGAGCAGGCCTCACTGTTCGCACAGGTGCATTCCCCACTTCCCTTGCACCCACCCGTTCACTCACTTTGACTTATCCCTTGGCCCCTCAAGCCCAACCCGTCCCTGCAAGCTCATACAGACCAGGCCCTGTTCCCTGTCCCTCTGACCTCTTGAGACCTTGCCCCTGGAGACCTACTTCTTTTCCGCTCTGGCCTTGTTCTGTCTCTGCCCTAGCCCAGGCCGATCACTTCCTGTGGCTGGCAACTCTCCCTATCCTGACCGCGTCCGGTTTGCTAGAATCCTAGTTCCTCCCCAAGCCAGGTAGCAGATGCAGGCCTGCCCTGCTTTGCAGCTGGCTTCTTGACCAGTGCCGTGACCCCTTCCATCCTCAGTCTGCAGGAGGAAGGAGGTCTCCTTGAGTCAGGCTCCCTTTCTGGAAGGCGGAGGTGGGTTCGAGCATTGGACCCACCCCCTCTCAGCTTTCTAGGGTGCATTCTGACCCTTCCCTAAGTTTCCAAATGTGCTGGAGGCTCCCTACTTTCAGACTTGCTTCTTCTCTGTGCTCTGACTCATACCTTCCACGCTGGGGAGCTGGCGGGCGGTGGTGGGAGGCCTGGACACTTAGTCACCCTGTCCGTGTCCCCACTCCTCATCCTGCCCCCTCCCAGATGGGTTTTGACGGCTTCTTCTTCGGGCGTCTGGATTATCAAGATAAGTTGGTGCGGAAGAAGAATCTAGAGATGGAGCAGGTGTGGCGGGCCAGTGCCAGCCTGAAGCCCCCCGCTGCTGACCTCTTCACCAGTAAGGGGGTAGATAGGTGGGGGCAGGGCCAGCCCTTTCTAAAGGCATGTGACCTGTGTAGTGGCCCAGGGCCCCACCCTCAGAAGAGCCCTGGGCTTAGTTTTATACTTTGCTGTTGTCATCTTGAAACTTTTAATAATTTATGACAAGGGCCCAGCATGTGCACTTTACACTGGGCCCCCACAAATTCCGAAGTCCGACTTGGGTGGCGCATGGCAAGCTTTGACCCGAGGACCAATCTGGAGCCCTGGGCCACCCTGAGCCTGGTGTGGCCCACAGGTGTGCTCCCTAACAATTACAACCCACCGGATAATCTGTGCTGGGATGTCCTGTGTGCTGACAAACCCATCGTGGAGGACCCCCGCAGCCCTGAGTACAATGCCAAAGAACTGGTCGATTACTTCCTACAGCTAGCTGCAGCCCAGGTAACCCCAGTGTCCAGAACTTGGAAGACTGGTGTATAATACATTGGGCCCTCCCCACAGCCTAGGGTCTGATTCCCCGACACTTCCTCCTACCTTTAGAGGAAGATAACACTCCATTCACCCTCACCATGCCCTCCTGGATTTGTATATTCCTGATTAGAAGTGTGCGGGCCCCTTCGCCACTGCACACACTCACTGTGGTCATGAGATAGCATGGCTTGGTGCTTCAGTACCCTCGTCTGTGTGGCAGGACCAGGATAATTACTCAGTAACTTGTAGCTATTTTTAAAAATTAATTTTAGAGAGAAAGAAACATCCATTTGTTGTTCCACTTATTTCTGCATTCATTGATCGATCCTTGTGCGCGTCCTGCATGAAGATTGAACCCACAACCTTGGCGTATTGGGATGATGCCCTAACCAGTTCAGCTAACTGGCCAGGGCAACTTGTGGCTATTTTTCTCATGTTCTTATGTTCCCCTGTGACATACTTCCACATACCCCTCTCCCCATGCCACCGTGCATCCACGCTTGACCACATATATACCAAGACAGCTGTACACAGGGGTGACCAGGACACTCTGACCTGAGGACACCCCCATTCTGTTTGCAGGGCCAGTTCTACCGCACCAACCACACTGTGATGACCATGGGTTCAGACTTCCAGTATGAGAATGCCAATATATGGTTCAAGAACCTTGATAAGCTCATCCAGTTGGTCAATGCCCAGGTGAGTGTGCCCACCCCGTGTGCACATGTGTGCCTGTATCCCTGAGCCTTCGGTCAGATGAGGAGCTATGGGTGCTCTCTTAGTTTTCTCTTGCTCTTATAACTAATAATCACCAAAAATTTAGTGGCTCAAAACAACAGGAATATGTTATCTTACAGTTCTATTATAGGTCAGAAGTCGACGCAGGTCTCGCTGTGCTAAACTTAACATTCGGCAGGACTGCATTCCTTCTGGAAGCTCTAGGGGAAAGTTTCCTGGAGGCCACTCGCATTGCTTAGCTCGTGGTCCCCTTCCATCTTCAAAGTCTGATTCCGCTTCCATCCTCACGTCTCTCTCCCACTCTCACTTCTTCCCTCTTCTATTTTTAAAGACCCTTGTGATTACACTGGGGTAACCCAGATAATCCAGGATAATCTCTGATTTAAGGTCATTTGATTAGCAACTTTAATTCCCACTGCAAACCTGATTCCTATTTGCCATGTTGCAGGTTCTGGGTATTAGGACATGGCTCTTTTCGGGTGGCCATTATTCTGCCTAACATGAGTGTGTTGGTGTGGACCTTGCAAATGGCCTGTGGCTGTGTGGGCAGGCAGTCACTCTCCCATCAGCACAGAACCTTGCCCCCCCTCTTCCATTTAAGACGTCCCTTCCCATCGCTTCCATCCTCAGAGTTGTCTACCGGCACAGTCTCCATGTCCTCACCTTCCACTCACTCCCTGCACTGCTGTTTCACCAAAACGGCTCCCAGTAACATCACCAAGGGGCTTCCAGAAGACTCTTCTCAGTCCTTCCATGCCTCTGAGGAGCCTGAACACCCTGATCACTTCCTCCTGCAAGTGCCATGCTTCTGGGCTGCCAGCATGTCACACTTTCTTAGTTTTTCTCCTGCCTCTGACGGCTCCTTTGCCCACTCCATTCTATAGCAATGGGGATCGCTCAGTTGAAATTCTTGCTCTGTCACTTACTGGTTCTGTGAACCTTAGAAATGTTTAGAGCTTGGGAGGGTTGGCATGCCCTGTGGGTGGTGACCCTGCCCTCGGTGCCTCAGTATTCTTATCTAGAAAATGGTCGTAATGGTGGTTCTCACCTGGTAGGGCTCTGGATGAGAGTTTAATGAGTTCATTTACACACATCCGTTAGAATAGTGCTAGGTAAATAATAAGTATTATGTTTTTGTTACTTTTATTAGTCTTTGGGGCTGAAAACATTCTGCTTCTCCTTTAAGACACTGGCTACAATGTCTCCCCCTCCAGGAAGCCCCAGGCGGAGCTCTTGCTCTTCCTCGGTGCTCCCACCAGTTTTCACAAATGCCTGTCACATCCAGGCCGATTGTAACCAACTGCCAAGCTGTTCAGTCGCTCTTCTGCACTTGGCTGTGAATTCCATGAGAGCGGGGCTGGCCCCTGGTTCTAGATTGCGTCAGGGATCCTGAGCGTGTTGAAGAATCCAATGATTGCTGAGCGCACACAGTGTGTCTGTGGGTCGGTGTGTGTAACTGTGCCCATGACTGTGCCTGCAGAAGTGTAGGTGTGTGTATGCGCATAAAGGCATGTGGTCCCAAGCACTTTCCTTCATTCACTCAAGTGAGTGACTGAGCACCTACTCTGTACCAGGCGCTGGTACAAACATCCTTTCCTCGTGGAAGAGGTCACCTTCTTGTTCCTTTACCTCCTTCAGTGGAAAGTGAGCCTTTATTTAGTATAACAACTGTGTTATTTGGCAGTAGCCTGACAGTGCTGAGAAATGATTATTCCTGCCCTATGTGTCACACTTAATTTTTCCACAGAAGCCTTTAATAATACAATTGAAATTACTTAAAAAGTTTAGTAAAATTTCAGATTTATTCTTACATCACTGAAACTCTTTCCAGGCTGGTAATATTTAGGTTTGGCCAAAATACATTTTCACACTTGGTTATTGGCTTGCACTCAAAATGTGAATTAAGGGAATACGAACCCACTGGATGCATAAATGTGTGTATGAGTCGCACCCCTGTTGGCTCAGCCACCAGGAGGTTGCAGACTTCCGAGGGCTCACACATGGGCGCCTTCCCCCAGCAGCAGGCCAACGGAAGCCGTGTCAATGTTCTCTACTCCACTCCAGCCTGTTACCTCTGGGAGCTGAACAAGGCCAACCTCACCTGGTATTTGGGGGGCCTGGGGAGCTTGGGAGGGTTGGCATGCCCTGTGGGTAGTGACCCTGCCCTCAATGCCTCTGCAGGTCGGTGAAACAGGATGACTTCTTCCCCTATGCGGACGGCCCCCACCAGTTCTGGACTGGCTACTTTTCCAGCCGGCCGGCCCTCAAACGCTACGAACGCCTCAGCTATAACTTTCTGCAGGTAAGTAGGCGCTTGCCTCTAGGGGGGTCCCGACAGGCCCCACGCCTCAACATACTCCTTGTCCCCAAGGTGTGCAACCAGCTGGAAGCGCTGGCCGGTCCGGCGGCCAACGTGGGACCCTACGGCTCTGGAGACAGTGCACCCCTCAGTAGGTGTATGGCTGGTGAGGGGATGGGGGCGGGGCTCAAACTGGACACCAGACCACGGCCACATCCTTGGGTCCCTTCTGAAAGCCCCGAAGAACCCTGCCCACCCCGCACATGACCTTTCGCATTTTGCTGGGGTCGGGGCTCAGAGTCCTGCAGAGACTCCAGCCGGCTCACCACTCGCTCACCACCGTCTGCCTTGCAGACGAGGCAATGGCTGTGCTTCAGCACCACGACGCAGTCAGTGGGACCTCCAAGCAACATGTAGCAGACGACTATGCACGCCAGCTGGCAGCAGGCTGGGGACCCTGCGAGGTGTGTGGGGCGGAGACAGGAAGGGGCGTGATCTAAGGCGGGGGGTGGAGTCTAGAAGTGCTTGTGGGGCGGGGCTTGTAGCGTGAGGGGCGTAGACAGGAATGGGGCAGGACGAGGCAGCAGGGCGGAGCCTATTAAGAGGTCGTGGGGTGGGGCCTGGGATGAGAGGGGAGGAGACTGGAATGGGGCAGGGCCTGGAAGGGCTAAGATGGGGTAGGGGAGCAGAGACAGAAAGGAGCTGGGCCAGAAAGGGCTCGTGGGGCGGGCCTGGGTGGGGAGAGGATAACACCACGCTGTGCGCTTGCAGAGCTGACCCATGCCTTTACGCTCCTTCCCAGGTTCTCCTGAGCAATGCGCTGGCGCGGCTCAGCGGCTCCAAGGAGAAGTTCGCTTTCTGCCGCAACCTCAATGTCAGCTTGTGTCCCCTCAGCCAGACTGCAGAGAGCGTAAGCCACGCCTGGGCAGGCGTTGGCTGGGGTGGTGGGCGGCGTCGGGGGCCAGGTCCCTTGAGTCTGGAAATGCAATGTGCGAGGCGAAGAGGAGGTGGGGCTGGTAGCCGAATTGTTTTGGTGGATCACTCTGGGCCAGATTACAGGGGGAGACCACCTGGGCACTTGTATCGCCCAGCGTGGTTGCTGTTCATTGTGGGTGGGTTTGGAAAGGCCTGCTGTAACTCATGCCCACTCTCGTCTTCCCATCCCAGTTCCAGGTGACCATTTACAACCCCTTGGGGCGGAAAGTAGATTGGATGGTGCGCCTTCCAGTCAGCAAACACATTTTCCTTGTGAAGGATCCCAGTGGCGCAGTTGTGCCCAGCGATGTGAGCCCATTTGATGAATATTCCTCCCATGAACACCCTCCTTCCGTGACTACCTCTTCTTGTGGGCATTTCTCCCTTCCCCGCATGGGCACCTTCATGGTTACCTGTCCCCCCCCCCCCCCATGAATATCTCCTGCCCAGTACGTTTTTTCCGCTTTTCTGAATCTACCCCACTCTGTCCCTTAATATAACACCTCCTGAGAACATTCTTTCCCTGTGAGAATCTGTCTCTTTTAAATATCTCCCCATGAAATGTTTGTCTCTTTATGAATATTCTCATTCTTGAAGGCCTCTTCCCATGAACCTCTTCCTTCCCTGACAATCTTGTCTTTCCTCCACTTTCTTGCCTCGAAGATCTCTTCCCCCACTTATTCCCTCACTTCTTTCCCCTTCCACAGTCTCTCTATCTTCCCAGTGGGTTTTTTTCTATCCGATGACTCATCTCTGAAGTCTTTTTTTTTTCCTCTTCTCTTTTTTACAATCTTTAACTCAGAGTTTCACTTCCATACCCTCCACCCAACATATAACTTTCTTCTCCCCATCCTGGGACTCCTTCCCCTCCTGGAGTGTGACCCCTTTCTGTGTGCCTCTATAGGTGTACACACATCCTCTTGACTCAGTTTCCCTTCCCCATTACCTGAGGTGGTGACAGTGCCCAGCTCAGACAGGCAGGAGCTGCTTTTCTCAGCCTCGGTACCTGCCCTTGGATTCAGTATCTACTCAGTAACCCAGGTGCCCGGCCGGAGCCCACAGGCTCACACCCACCAGCCCAGATCCCAGAAGCCCTGGTCCCGCATCAAGCCCTCATCTCACTTCAAGCCCTCGTCCCGTGCCTTGACCATCCAAAATGAGGTGAGACCCCATACGGATACCCTTTCCTGCCCTGGTGACAAATTTGAGGTGTCATGGTGAGCCGCACTGATTCTGGGTCAGTGGGTCTTGGGTTCATGGTCTAGGGTCACCAGCTGCCTCATTGTGTGACCTTGAGTGAGTGACCACCTTGCTTTGAGTCTTAATATCCTCTACTGAGGCTGTCGTGAGGGCTAAGCGTGATCATGGGTGGCATTTGACAGATATGTCAAAGCTGATGGTGGTAGGGGTTTGCAAATTAAGTGAAAGTGTGCCAGAGACTTGAGGGAGGGAGCCATGTGGCCATTTGGAAGATATTTGGGGGAAGAAGAACCCAGGCAGGCAGGCAGGAAGCAGCAGACGTAAAAGCTCTAAAGGAGATTGAAATTTATAAATTTCCACGGGTCTTTAAAAGCCTCATGGACCCTGGCACTTGATTCCTGTCAGCTGCACAAGCAGCCCTGGAGCCCCAGAAGACCGGCTAAAGATTGGATTTAGGGGTCAGAGTGCATTCCGGTGGCTATGGGGAAGGAACGGACTGGGGAAACCAGGAAGACGCCAATAGCGCTAGTCCTGGAAGGCCTCGGAGGTAGTGAGAGGTGGTCAGATTGAGGATGCGGCAGAAGGCGGAGGCGCTAGGATTTGCCAGTAGGGTCGGGTGAGGAGTGAGAGAGAGAGGAGGGAAGGGTGACTCCAGGGTTTTCTCCCGAGCCCCAGAAAGGATAAAGCTGCCCCTGGCTGAAGGGATGGCCATTAACGTCTGTCCCTGCTTTTTTCCCCAGCACCTCTTGGCTCGGTTTGACCCTGACACGGGGCTCTTGGTGGAGATAAAGAACCTGGACCAGGACCTCCTGCTGCCTGTTCGCCAGGCCTTCTACTGGTGAGAGAGGGTCACCAGGCCAGGGAGGGGGCGGGAACGGAGCTGGGGTTCCTCACCTGATGTTTGCCTAACTCGGCCCCAGGTACAACGCCAGTACGGGCAACGGCCTAAGCCCCCAGGTCTCAGGTGCCTACATCTTCAGACCCAACCGACAGGAACCACTGCTCGTGAGCCGCTGGGCTCAAACCCGCCTGGTTAAGGTCTGGGGCCAGGAGTGATGAGTGGGCACTGTGGGCCGTGCGGCGCTTGGGAGGGTGCTGTGCAATGTGTGGCATGGGGCTGGGGGAAGGATTTCTATCTCCATCAGGTCAGAGGGCTGAGATCTGAGGGGAAGGCTTGAGGACCCTTCCACAGGGCTGACATTTATCAGCTGTGCGTGCTGTGGCATATGCAGGCATTCACGTCTGCTGTGGGTGTCTGTGTTATACTTCGCTTTTGAAACTGCGGTAGGGTGTTCCCACTTGGCTCATGAGTAGGGAGGGCCATGTGGAGCTCCTTGAAGAGTTCATCGACAGCCTGTGCTGGGATGGGATTATATCTGGCGTGCATATTGGAGAGGTCACACTTGGGTAGGATAGGGCTTGGGTGATTCTCAGATAGGGAGGTTATCTGTGTGTGCATCTGGTCAGGAACAGGGCCTCATGCTTGTGGGGTTTCCTGGGGCTTCTTATTGGGACATGTCCTCTTAGGATGGAAATAGGGCAGGTAATGGTAAGATTCACCATTAAAAAAAAAAAAAGATTTATTTATTTCTTTTTAGAGAGAAGGGAAGGGAGGGAGAAAAAGAGGGAGAGAAACATCTATGTGAGAAACATCGATCAGTTGCCTCTCATACATGCCCTGACTAGGGACCGAACCCACAACCCAGGCATGTGCCTTGACCAGGAATTGAACCAGCAAACTTTCGGTTTGTGGGAACACACCCAACCCACTGAGCCACACTAGTCAGGGTGTAAGACTTACCTTTGACATGACTCCCATTGCGGTGAATGTCTGCACACAGGGGTTAGGATATAATTTTACTGTTGTAACAGAGTTACCCAAATTAACTGTGCCTAAAACAAGTAGGTTCTTTCCATGGAACAGAAAGTCCAGCTGGGCCATCCAGGGTAGGCGGGGTGGTTCCACAGTCATCTAGGCCCCTTCTATTTTATTGCTCTGCCTTCTCGATATTCATTTTTCTACCTCATGACCCAAGATGGCTGCTCAAGTTCCAGCCATCATTTTTGTGTTTGAGCTAGCGGAACAAGGGCAAGAAATGTTGTTCATACCACTTTGATCACTTTCCAATGGGCAGATCATAGTCACAGAGCTACTAACAGCCTCAGGGAAGACTGGACAAGACAGTTTTTATTCTAGGTAGCCATGTCCCCCACTAGAATCCTATTCTAAGGAGAGGAGACGGGGAGGGTACCAAGCATGTATGCCACACTCAAGAATTATGTGGCAATGACTGTGGCGGGATGTGTGGGCATCACACCTGGGCAGTTGGGGTAGGTAGGTAGTGATCTCATGCTATCAGTAGGGTTGACCCTGACCTAGGCCTTTGTGAGGTTCACAGCAAGAGGTGGACGTTTGTAGGGTCCACCTCCGCTCAGGTGTGGGCTCACACTTGCCCAATGTGCCTGCAGACGGCCTTGGTGCAGGAGGTGCACCAGAACTTCTCAGCCTGGTGTTCCCAGGTGGTTCGTCTGTACCCAGGACAGCGGCACCTGGAGCTGGAGTGGACGGTGGGACCAATACCTGTGGGGTGAGTGGCACAGGCTGGGACCAAGGGGAGGGACTGGGGCAGAGCGGAGGCAGGCCGGGCTCACAACCTTGCTATTCCTTCGAGTATAGTGATGACTGGGGGAAGGAAGTCATCAGTCGTTTTGACACTCCGCTGGGGACAAAAGGACTCTTCTTCACTGACAGCAATGGCCGGGAGATCATGGAGAGGAGGTGGGGTGACCGGGAGCACTAAGGGGTGTCTGTGGGGGTTGGGGCCCATGGGTGGCAGGAGCATCTACTGGCTCTATGAGTGTGGGAGGGGGAGGGTGGAGCAGGAGTGAGGAGCAGGGGAAGGGGGGCCAGAGCCTGGACCTGAACAAACCCTACCTCTTCCCTCTCCAGGCGGAATTATCGACCCACCTGGGAGCTGAACCAGACCGAGCCTGTGGCAGGAAACTACTATCCAGTCAACACGCGCATTTATATTACGGTACCCCACCCCTGCCCTGCTCCCCACTTCTTCTGGACACTCTTCTACAAAGTGTGGGGGGGTGGTCAGCCCTCATTTTTCGCATCTCCCAGCTGTTCTGGGCAGTGCCCACCATCCCCTGAGCGGTCTGCCCGCGGGCTGGGGCTAGCTGGCAGTGTGCTGCTTTACTCCCACCGCTTCCCCTCCAGGATGGGAACGTGCAGCTGACAGTGCTGACCGATCGCTCCCAGGGGGGCAGCAGCCTGAGAGATGGCTCCGTAGAGCTCATGGTGAGTGGTCCGAGCCCCATCTAAGCTAGAGTTCTCCCACCATTTCCGCCCTGGCCCCGTGCTGGACCTTGAAGCCAATTTCGGTTCCAGCTCTCTGCTAGGTGCACCCCTCCGTTTAGGGTCCTCCTAAGCTGAGACCTCCATTCCTGTGAGAAGCTTACTCCACGCTTTTTATCCAGTCCCCACCCAGGCGCACCCTCCAGGTCCTGATCTGATCTATCCAGGCTTCCGTTAGGTCCTTACCTCCTACTGTCCTAGTCCTCTGCAAGGTAGGATCTGCATTTCTGCTGGGGCCCCACCTCCGAACCCTTCATTTTCATCTGATCCTCCCAATCTTCAATTTCTCTTAAAGTTTCCACAATTTCTGGCTCCCAAATTGGCCAGAGGGGTCCTCACGCTCTCCTGGCCTCTCTCCCCGCAGGTGCACCGAAGGCTGCTGAAAGACGATGAACGTGGAGTCGGGGAGCCGCTGCTGGAGAACGGATCAGGGGTGTGGGTGCGAGGGCGCCACCTTGTGCTGCTGGATAAGGCCCGGACCGCGGCTGTCGGGCACCGGTTGCAGGCTGAAAAGGAGCTCCTGGCCCCGCAGGTGGTACTGGCCCCGGGTGGCGGCATCCCCTACCGCCCGGAGGTACCCCCACGCAAGCAGGTGAGGGGCGCGGGACAACAGAAAGAGGAGACAGTGAAGTGGGAGGTCGGGGGCGAGGCTCTCCAGGCGTAGCCAGGACTCAACTCTCTCACTCCCAATGCCTCCTGGGGAGGCCAGGATCTAGCTAGCTTCCTGTTGCCGCTCAGTCCAGTCCCACCTGGACTGGGTCCCCAGCGTCTGCACTCCCACCCCTCCCCGCGCCTTCCTCACCTCGTCCGCCCGCCTGGGTCCCTCCGCTAGCCCTGCCCTCACCCCGGTCTCTGGCCACACCAGTTTGGACCCTCCCCCAACCTAGCACTGCCCGGTCCCCGGTCCCCTCATTGGCTTAGCCTTCCCCTTCCTGGCCCAACCGGGTCCCGCCCAGGCTAAATCCCGCCCCATGACCACGGCTAAGCCCCTCCCCTTACTAGCCCCTCCCCTTACGTCGGGTCCAGCTGGCTCAACCCCGCCCCCTCTCCCCGGCTCCCTTCCCGCAGTACTCGGGACTCCGCAGGGAGCTGCCGCCCAATGTGCACCTGCTCACACTGGCGCGTTGGGGCCGTGAAGTGCTGCTGCTGCGCTTCGAACACCAGTTCGCCGTAGGGGAGGACAAGGGCGGCAATTTGAGCTCTCCGGTTACCTTGGACTTGAGGGTGAGGAGGGCGGAGGTGGGAAGGAAACAGGAGAGAAGCTAGAGAGGGGAGAGGGGAAACCTCCGCTTTGGCACCACTCAGCCCGGCCCGTCCATTGCACGCAGGACCTGTTCTCTGCCTTCACCATCATCGACCTTAAGGAGACCACGCTGGCCGCCAACCAGCTTCGGTCCAGTGCCTCCAGGCTCCAGTGGACACCGAACACCGGTGGGTTCATGCCCCCGTGGCCAGGAGCTGGGAGCTGTGTGGGAGCTGCTGGGGTTTAAGGCTCCTAAGTAGGTTCCGCAAACTAGGGGTTGCTCTTTGGTGTCTGAGGTTGGCATGCGGTCCTCAGAGTCAGGTTTGAGTCTCCGTCAGTATCTAGCTCAGAGGTGGGGTGGGGTTGTTCATCAGGGCTTGCCCTGACAGTCCTTGAGATGGGGCTCCAGGGTGTGAGGGCAGTGGCCAGGCATTGGGAGGGATTTTGAGAGCTGGGAGTGGCACCCAGGGCCTGAGAAGCAGTTGAAGAGTCTGGCAGTGAGGTCCGGGGGACAGATCGGAGGGTGTACGGCTGTGTCCAGGCCCAGGGGAGGGAGCACGGCGGTGAGGGAGTGAGGCAGAGGAAGTCTGCCCCCTTCACTCTTCCCCTGCACCTCCTCAGGCCCCACACCCAAGCCCTTTCTCTCCGGGCTGGACTCTGCCAGCATCACACTGCAGCCCATGGAAATCCGCACATTCCTGGCTTCGGTGAAATGGGAAGAGGACACCTAGATCTGCTGGGGGCAGGCCGCCCCCTTTCCAGCCTGATCCCTTTCTCCTCATGCTGCTGCTACCACCAGTGAAAGCCATTAAAATGCCACTAGTAAGCTATGGGTCAAGGTGTGACTGAGTGTGCATATGTTTTTTGTTGTTTTTTTTTTTGAGGGTGATAGAATTTATTACCCAGAAAGGTTTGCAAACTCTATCCGACCCATGACCTGAGGCCTTGCAGAGAGGTCAATTGGCTGCCTGAATCCTCACACCAGACTCTATACTGTTCACACTGCACCTCATTCAACATTCCGTCCCCCACTCCTGCTTCTCTCCACCGTTTACTTAAGCCATTGTACAGCTGTCTTGAGAAGACACCAGAGAACCAGGCACACCCTGGGGCCTCCCAGACCCTACCCCCAAGCAAGGAATCTGGGAGGTCCTGGGGGAGGAAGTGGATTCAGAGGTAGGTCCCAAAGCGGGACCTGGGGTGGACAGGTGGAGAGAGCCTGGCACGCCCTTGTTTCCTCCAGCTTTGGAAGGAGATCTTCAGGTGGAATATGAAGTTTGGAGTCAGAAGAAAATGACTTCTGTGTGCAGGTCCCTTGAAGGCACATTGATGCCACAGAGGAGTGTGGTTTAGCTGTGGTCAAGGGGGCGGAGTTTAATTGGGGAGGGCCAGGGCTCAGTTGGGATGGGGAGAGCTGAACCAATGAGGAGATGGGGAGGAGCCAGGGACAGACACCGCCCCCCTCCCCAGGGTGGGGGGCTGGGCTGTGTGCCCCAGGGATGATATCTTGGGCCCAATAGTACTTGCACCACTTCAAGACTTATCCAAGTCTTCTTCCAAAACTGAGCACTGTCTTAGACTGGCCAAGGAGATGGTGGAGATTACCCTGGGTCCCTTCTCTGTTCTGCATGAGGCCTGATGTCTGGATACATCCCTGTATATCTCTCCTTTGGTGATGGGGCTGGCACAGGCTAGCCAGAGAGACTCAAGGTGGGCACCAGGGCCAGGCTGCAGTTCTGCATGTGTCCTCGTATTGGACTCACCTGATGATGCCTCCTGAAAATGTATCCATGTGCCCATCTGAAGGACAGGCACTGGGCTGGTCTGGATAGGTAGACCCATGGAGGGTGCCATGGGCTCGGGTGCCGTCATTCTTGGGTCCTGGTTATTAGGGACACCTTCTGAAGTTTCTATAACTTTTTGCGGAGACCAGGGCAGAATTGCAGTTGCTGGATGTGCACCCCACCCCCATATATATATATATATATATACATTTTTTTTTAATCAGTTTTCCTTTGGAGAAGACAAAGGCTCTAGCCACCCAGGGAGGAGTAGGAAGATTGTTCTCAGCCCAGCCATGGTCACATGTAGTCCTTATGCGGCATGTATGCCTCTGGAAAATGTTTCCAGCTCCCTCTTTAGGGGGAGGCAGTGACCAGGCAGACTAGGGACCGCTGTGGAGGGTCCAGCTGCAGTCCCATGTGGGGCTGGGTCGCCGGATGTACTTCTCAAAAATATTTTGTTTTGACTATCCTAAATTGTTTATTAGGCAGGGGTTTTACAAACTTTACTTATATTAGCGATAACGGTGGAGCTGGAGAGCATAGCGCCTTCTGCAAGCTGCACGGTGAGAACCGCCCGCAGCGTGGTGGGACTGTAGCCCTCTCCAAGGCCACGGCTCTCAGCCGGCAGATGGCAGCCCTCGCATCTGCCTGTGCTGGGGGGCTGCCTTGGTGACCCTTTGGGTGTTAGAATTCCTCCCAATAGCTTATGGAAGGGTTCAATGAGGGTAACCTCAAAGAATTTGTACGTGGACTCTTCACTGACCCAGTAAGAGCTCAGGACTCTTAGAGTCCCGCAGTGGTGCCTGGTCCGCTTCTTGGCAACAGACTGAAGCCTCTGAGCAGACGTTAGCTGGTTAACACCATGACGGACAGGCTCGCCGTAGGTAGCGCCCTTAGGTAGTGCCTGTGGCCTCCATAGCACACCCCAGTCCGATGCGTGAGGTCTGTCTGGAAAAGTCCAGCCATTGTTACTCGAACGAGAACAGTTTGCTTGATATCCATGTAACCTGGCAGCCAGGGGGAGTGGACTGGAGTGCACATGCATGAACAATGACGACCTCACTGTACTAGTCAGTGGGGGCAATAGACACCACTGAGTGAGCATGTGTACTGTGTGGCTGTCGCATTCAAAATGCCTGAGCGAGCAGAGCAACGAACCTGCATCAGATTTTGCATTAACCTTGCATATTCCTTCACGGAAACTATTTGGTGATTGGCAGCTTCATCATGACAACGTGCCTGCTTGTCTCGAGCAGAATTTTTTGGTGAAACATCAAATCACCCAGGTGACTCAGCTCCCTTCAGTCCAGATTTAGTGCCCTGTGACTTCTGGCTTTTCCCAAAACTAAAGTCACCTTTGAAAGGGAAGAGATTTCATACTGTTAATGAGATTCAGGAAAATATGACAGGGCAGCTGATGGTGATAGAATTGCTTGAGGTCCCAAGGTGCCTACTTTGAAGGGAACTGAGGCATCATTGTCCTACGTACAACGTTTCTTATATCTTGTATCTTCTTTAATAACTGTCTCTATTTTTCATATTACATGCTGGATACCTTCTGGACAGACTTGGTATGACATAACCTTGCTTGGCCTTGTATCCCAGCCTGCAGCTTTATCGGGAGGGTAGGGCGGGCGGCCCTGCGGAGCGCAGAGAGCTCTGGCGGCACTGCCAGCAGCGCGCCGGAGAAGAAAGCGCCTCACATTGGACGGCTTCCTCCGTAGCCTCTGGATGTACTTGTTAGCGCCCCTCTTGGCTTACCTGATGGCTGTGCCCAGACAGTTCCTGAGAATATTTTTAAGCTCTGTTGGGAGGGGGAGACTAAGTTGGGGTGGTCTGGGAGGCCAGTGGATGGCCCCCCAGCTCTGCCCAGCCCCACATGGGGTCTGGTCTTTGGGGGTACCTCCTGAAAAGCGTCTAAGTCCCCTCTGGAGGTGGAGATCAGCCCAAGCCATCAAGGTAGTGGTATGGACGGTGTCCTGGACTCACCAGGCCAGCTGCTGCGGGGCCAAGGTATATTGAGTGAGGCCCCGTAGAGGTGGCATCTGGGGGTGCGGGTCCCTCTGGGTTGCGCTGGTTGTTGGCTCCCCTAAGGGGCTGCTTTTAGTTCATGCCCCCGCAGCTGGGCAGCCGCCAGCAAGGGATGGGGCCTGGCTGCTCAGCCCAAGGCCGAGTTCCAGGAGTGTCAGCAGTGTCCTGGCTGCAACACATGCTGCCTCTGAATGGGCTCCCCTGAGGTTGTTAGTGGAGTGTGGCGCCCAGGAACTGCATGGGTGGGCTTACTGGCACACGGAAGTCCCCTCTGCCCACGGGGACTGACTTGGGCCTTTGCAGGTGGCTGGGGTAGGGTGTTCTGGGCTCAGCTGGGTTCCCATCTGATGCACAGTGGTCCAGAGTCCCTCCGGAGAAATTTTCTAGGTTCCCTTCTTGGGTCTGGGATCATGGCCAGGGGGGCCTGGGAGCACCCATCATCCAGCTGCAGTCCCACACAGGACACTGTCGCTGCACGTGCCCTGAATATTTTCCCTTCCAAAGAGGAGACAGGGAGGGTCTCCCAAGCCCGACTGCAGTGACACTGGGGCCTGTTCTTGGACACTCACCACAAGCCTCTGTAAGCTTCCCCCCCGAGGCAGGGATCATCCCGGGCCAGACGGGCAGAGCGGTGGGTGCCCCGGTTTGGTCATGGCCCACAGAGGGCACTAGGTCTTCTCAAGAACCTAAAACACGTTTCCAATTCTGCTTGGGGTGGGGGTGGGGCACTGGCCCTGGATGGTCAGCGCGGTTCCAGCAAAATGCCCTGGAGGCTCCATTCTGATGCGGGCCTTCCAGAAAGTTTTCGAAGTCTTCTGCAGAAGGGCGAGTCCTTAGGGGCTGCCAGGGAGGCCTGAGGGGCTTGCTGCTGGAAGGCAACTAGCTGAGACGCAGTCAGCTCCCACACCTCCTGAAATCATCTCCTGAGGGGAAGGCCCTGGGGTCAGCCTTCCACCGGGAGAGCTGACGTCACATTTGGGTCCTGCTCACTGGATGCACCTCCTGAGGATTTTTCTCAGTCTCTCTCAGGGATAACAAGCCAGTCAGGTAGGGAGGCCCCTCCACGGCAGTGGGAGGGCACCCAGGTCCTGTCCGCAGCCCAGTAGACAGAAGCACGCCAAAAATATTTATTTGTCCCCCTACACAGGCTGTGCCCAGCCCTGGCTGGCCATGGAGGCTGGAGAGCGCAACGCTGTCTTATTCACGGCCTCAGGTGTGGTCCAGTTGACATTCATCACTTGGAAATGTTTCTGAGTTCCTGTCAGCAAGGGGCCATCAGTGTGGGCCGGCGAGGCCCACCTAAAGAGATGGCTGTGAGTTGAGAATGTGGTAGAAGCATTGGCAGAACCTGTGTCAGGGGCACGTTGCCCTTGGCTACAGTAATCCCAGCTGTTGCGTATTTATCAGATGTACTTGCTTACTTAATAACACAACACTTAAATATTGGCTGACTGTGAATGAAGAAACAAATGGCTCTCGAGTTTCATTTTGAAGTGACAAAAACGTTCGAATATTGTGGTGCTGATGCAATGTATCTGTGAATATACTAAAAACCAATGAACTGTACCCACAAACGAAATGCATTGTATGATATGTGTATTTCATCACAATAAAGCTGTTCAAATAAATAAGTGTTCTTGGAGTTTTGAATCAATGTGTTTAGTAGTTAAGACTTTTCAGGTATGTCCTGTATTTCCAAAACCTTCATTCTTTTTCCTCATGTTGGTAATAGTTGGAACTCAGTTGCCTTAGGGATATCATAGCTGTTTACATTTCAAAAATCTCTATGCACACACTCAAAAACTATATAAAATAAGATTCCTCATATGGTCGAATATGCACCTGAGAGTTACACTGGACACACCTTATAATTTATGGTTGGCGCCCAGTGCTTCCCGGTTCCAACTTCCCAGCAGAGCCACGACCTTGGGAGGCCATGGGACTCCAGCTAAAGTACCATGTGTGTGGAGGTAGAGAAGCGTTGTGAGGCCTCAAGGCTGTCAATAAAGACAAAAATGGTGCCAGGTTCCATTTTGATGGTCATTTTAGAATGTGTTTGTAAACAAGGAATACAGTTCCAGGGGTGGCCTCTCAGTTTATGCCAACCTCTGACTGGAGGAGTGCCTCTGACTCTCTGGTCTTCCTGGGGCCATGCCTGCTGAGGGCAAGGCGTCGCTCCATCTGGAAAACGTCTGGAACACCTGTGTTCCGCGTTCAGCACGAGCTGCAGGAAATAACACCATCTTTCGGACAGGCCACGCCCACCTGCTAAAGCTGTTTCTGTTGGCCATCTGACCTCCCCTGGTTGTCACTCAGGAAACTGGTGGGCGGGTGCTTATGAATTGTCCAATCAGGGACCCAGCGGCGGGGCGAAGCTCAGGAAACCTCGTGGACGCTGCAGGTGGCATTGGTAAGCTCTCCACGGTAACCGCCCAGGTTCGTCGCGCTGTGACAGTTGTGGGCCGGAGGAGCCATAAGGACGACACCGGGGGACCCACAAGCCGGGAAATGGTGAGTGTGCGGGGTTGGGTGTCCAGGGACAGGGACCAGGGGCTGACTGGACCCGGCTGTGTCGTGACCAGGCCGCCGCGCTGTCAGTCCGGAGTCTGCGGACCGGAACCTCCGAGGAGCACTGCACCAACCCGAGTCCCCTCCGGCAAGAAGCGTCATGTTCCATCACTGCACTGGCGACTCTGGCCCCCGAGCCTCTCTCGGCAGCTCTGCGCCCCGGCCCCGTATCTCCCAGATGGTGCGATGACTACGGAGAGGGTCATTAGGGGACAGTCATGACTCGGTCTGCGGGGTTTGTGCGTGGAGGAGCTGTGGTCGCTGTGGTCTCTGTGGTCCCGGTGGTCCCCAGCTCTCCATTCTCCACAGGGGGATCGTTTTTTTCTGAGATTTCAAATTGTTTTGGGAAGCAATGTCTCAAATCCACTACCCTGTCCCCCAGCCCACCTCTTCTTTGAAGGAGCAATAAATTTATGAATTTCCAGATCCCGCCCGCGTTTTTTTTTTAAACTTAAGATTTTATTTATTTTTATTTTTACTTTACTAAAAAAGAGAGAGGAAGAGAGGGAGGGAGAGAAACATCAATGTGTGGTTGCCTCTCGTGTGCCCCCTACTGGGGACCTGGACCACAATCCAGGCATGTGTCATGACTGGGACTCGAACTTGAGACTCCTTGGTTCGTAGGCTGGCATTCATTCCACTGAACCACACCAGCCAGAGCAGATTTTATTTATTTTTAGAGAGAGGGGAAGGGAGGGAGAAAGAAAAAGAGAGAAACATCAATGTGGAAGAGAAACATCGATTAGCTGCCTCCCCAGTGCGCTCCAACCAAGGAAGAACCCACAACCCAGGCACGTACCCTGACCAGGAATCGAACCTGGCATCTTTCACTTTGCGGGAAGACGCCCAACCAACTGAGCCTGCATATCAGTCAGGATCCTCCCGCGTTCTTAAATGCCAACTTTCCCTCTGATTCACAGCATCCTTATTAACTATTTGTTTATCATCTATCCACAGAGCCACACAGATGCCTCTTTTTAAAAATGTATTTATTTATCGATTCCCCAGTCAGGGCACATGCCTGTGTTGAGGGCCAGGTCCCCAGTGGGGGAGCGCGAGAGGCAACCACACACTGATGTTTCTCTCCCTCTCTTTCTCCCTCCCTTCTCCTCTGTCTAAAAATAAAATAAATAAAATCTGTAAAGATTTATTTATTTATTTGTTTATTTTTGTCTGTGGATATTTTACATGACAGGAAAGCGGAGAATAACCACTGTGACAAAAACTTGAAATCAATTGCTTGAAATCCCACACCTCTCCCCCCAGGACCCTACCTGGGCACAGACATCCCGTGTGAGGCCCTTTGGGTGGAGATTCCTCTTTGGAAAGTTCCCTGGGTGTTTTGTCCTGTGAAGATGCCCCTCCTGGGTTTGTCACCTGAGAAGACTTATGGACTTACACCTTTTTGAATAGGGGTAAAATATGTTTAATGTTCTAGTAGTGCATGCATTCGTGTACAGTAGAATTCTTTCACGCTTTCTTCCACTGAGCATGTGTATTAAGTTTCTGAGGTTGGTTTTTCATTTTGGGTGATTTCAAATAAAATTCCAGATATAGATTTGCAGAGCATATGTGTTCAATTATGATTAATTATTTACAAGCCAATTACTTTTCCTCTAACTAGAAATAACATCTTTTTCTAAAAAAAAAAAAAAAGGTATTAGGGGTTTTAAAATTGAACAAGTGAAAGACTCCCTTTCTCCCTTCCTTTTCATGTAAGTGCTGAGTTTATGTGATTTTGGTGAATCGTTCAAACACTGGATTTTCGGCATTTAAACTGTGGCCCAGAGCAACTCCAGAGGGGAACAGAACCCTGTGTTCGGTGACTCAGACTAAGGCGCTCCGAGCCTGTGCAGGGAAGCGCTTGAAGGCCCAGTGGATCTTCCTGGGGCGCCTCCCCTGCAGTGTCCTATCTGCTCACACCCGCCAGGGAAGGAGTGTGCACACTGAGAAGCTGCAGCCCTGGAAAGCTGAGGGGCACACATGCATGTGGGGGAGAGGTGATGCCCTTCCTGAGCTTTTAGTTGTGGTTCCCTCGGTCCTGTTTGTAGGCCTAGGATAGTTTTATATCCACAATGTAGGTGGACTTAGAGTGTAATTTGTGCACATTGAGAATCTATATTTCCAAGCACTCCCTCCCTGTCCCTTTAAACATTGCTGTCATTCATTTCATTTACCTATAAACTATAATTACTGAATACACTGTTACTATTTTGACTTTGAGCATAGTGTTATCTGTCAGATTAGATAAAAGAACAGAAACAGCCCTGGCTGGTGTGGCTCAGTGGACTGACTGCTGGTCCATGATCAGAAGTGTCGCTGATTCGATTCCGGGTTGGGGCACATGCGGGGCTTGCAGGCCGGGTCCCAGTTTGGGGCATGTGAGAGGCAACCGGTGTTTCTTTCACACATCAATCTTTCTCTCCCTCTGTTTCTCCTTCCCCGCCCTTCTCTCTAAAAATAAAGAAAAATCTTTTTTAAAAAGTAACAAAAACAATCCATTTTACCTTCTTTCTCCAACACTCTGCGTTTCTTTATTATTATCTTCTTCCTGCCACACTTCTTTTAACATTTCTTACAAAACAGGTATACTGGACACAAATTCCCTAATTTTTGTTTGTGTCAGAAATTCTCATTTCTTCCTTATGTTTGAAAGATAATTTTCTCTACACAGAATTCTGTTTGGGTGGCATTTCTTTCAAGTCTTTAACTATTTCACAGACTCTCTTCCTGTTTGTTCCGCAGACCTTTCGTGTGAGGTTTTATGATTATCTGACTAGGGGGTTAGGCTGTGTTTACTCTTTGCTGTATCAGAGGCTAAAGTATCCTCAGCTGCCCTTGATTTTGTCTGTCCGTCATCTTTAGGGTTCTACAGAGGCTTCCTAAGTAAATTCCGAAACTGCGGTTCTTCCGTCGTCCACGGTGGTGAAGCAGGAGCGCTGTTGCAGGAGCGCAGGGCTGCGGGCGGAGAGGGAGAGCTCTGTGGTCCTGTGATCTGGTCTCCGTGTTGTAATGATCCTGTGCCCTGGGCTGTGAGCTTCTGTGGTAGGATGAGAAAAATGTTGTGTCTTTGTCCGTGGTTCCAGCAGAGACCTTCCTAAAGCCCTTGGGCTATGAGAGTGATACGGGTGACAGGAGCATCTTACGTTCTAATGAGGTGACTGTTCACAGGCCCCTCAGTGTCTTCTAGATGGGTTATTCACCGCTGGTCAGCGATTTTATCAGTCATGCCTAGGTAAGGAAACCCCACCTAAACCCCTAGCCCTTAGGATTCGAGACATCTGACTGGTGGACGCAGCAGGGCGCTGGGTGTCCTGCCTGCGCAGCGCTTGGAACTGCCACTCTCCCCGCCCCGCCCCGCCCCCTTAGCCCTGAGCACCCTTTCCATCTGGCCAGTCCTGACTCGTGTCTCACAGCGATCTGATGACAGCAAGTAAAGCACTTTTGTTAGTTCCGATGGTAGTTTTAGCGAGTTAACAAGCACGAGGGCGCGTCCCGGGAACCTCCACATTTGTAGTGGACTGTGGAGAAATGTGTGAGATCTGGGCGCCCACGTACAGCTGGCCCCTGACATGTGGGCGGCAGCGCCCTTAAACTGTGGAGTCTGATGTTACCTCTGGTTGGTGGGAGGACTGAATTGTAGGCCACCCAGTTGGTGTCGGGGAGGTGGAGAAATGTTTGGAAATCACACTGCGTGTTTGCCGTCAGGAGGAAAAAATACCCTGTGACCCTCACGAGTGTTTCTCAGCCTGCGCCCCCAGCCTCGAGTTAGGGCAGGCAGGGTGGCCAGGGGCGCATAAGTTGGCAGTTTCCCTCCTCGTGTCAGCTTGGCGCTGGTAAAACCCGGTCAGTCCTGCTCTCCTGAAACAGAACCTTTGAGGACAGGCCTTGGTAAGAAGAGCAAGAATATTGCGGGCACGTTTCAGAGCGGCTGTTGTCCTCTCGCTCCAATTTGGAGACAGCGGTTTGCCTGTGACCTCAGTTCTTGGACAGCTCTAAGAAGAGTTGCTGATTTTCAGTTTGTTTGCTTTTTCCTGGTGAGAGTAGGAATGCCACTTGAGCTCCTCACAGCAGAGCAGAGGAGACGCCAGAGGCCTCTGACTCCGCATTTTGATGTGTGACTGCTGGTGTGTTGGAAAACCCAATGCCCTTCCTGAGTCGAGAGCACCCACTTCTTCCTTCCCGTGTGTGTCTCCTTCACTTTTATGAGGAACACTTCAGTTCTGACATTTCTGGTCACCAAATGTGTAAGTCCTCCCCCCCAACCCCAGCTATTATCTGTGACAGCAGCTGGTGTCCTACAACTTAGTCATAACACTATCTACCTGGAGGTAGTGTCATATCCTACAGGTAAAAGTGTCAGTCCCAGGAGACTGTCCCCCCACCCCCTCCTTCAGATGCCAGTCACAGGTAGTGGGTCTGCAGGTTCCTCCCAACTTCTGTCTGACTTGGCTATAAATCAGAGATGCCTATAACCTCCTCCTTGGGTTTGATTAATTTGCTAGGCTGCTCACAGAGCTCGGGGGAAACACTTAAGTTTACCAGTTTATTAAAGGATACAGATGAATAGATAGAGGAAGAGATGCCTAGGGATGAGGGGTGGGAGGGAGGGAGGTCTGAGGGGGCCGCTGAAGCAACATCTGGTTGTAATCTGTTCCCAAATTAAAGTAGAACTTGTTCCCCTTTGGGTGCTGCCGTCTTCTCACTGCTCCTTCTCAATGTGGGGACAAAGGCGTGTGTGGGGAGTTCAGGAGTCAGTTTCCGGGTAGAGCAGTGCCCTTGTCTAGAGCAGGAGTGGCGCCCAGGCCAGGCCAGCCTGGGAGAGGAAGGCCTGCTGTCCTTCCGGGTCAGGATCTGAGGGTAAAGCTGCAAGGCCACTCCTGGAACTGTGACCCTTGTTGCCAGACACACATATACCCGTGCTGTATGTGGTAAAGGGCCCGGCTCCATTTCAGTAAGACTTTGTGAAGAAATGGTGTTATTCCTTCTTTGAATGTGCTGGAGAATTTCGTGGTGAAGACATTTTGGCCTGGGCTTTTCTTCATGGGTGGTTTTTTTTGTTACCAATTGAACCACTTTCGCTTGTTATAGTTATATTCCAATTTTCTGTTTCTTCTTGAGTTAGTTTTAATAGATTTGTCTTTCTAGGAATTTGTCCACTTCATGTCAGTGTTCTAATTTGTTTGTATATGATTGTTCATCGGTTCCTTTATAATTATTATTTTTAATCTTTACTGTATTTTTTTACATTACATTTTAGTCCCTTTATACTTCCCTCCCCCCATAATTATTTTTATTTCTGTAATATTTGAAGTAATGCCCTCTCATTCTTTCTGATTCAAGCCATGAGTGCTTCCTTTTTCTCTAGGCCAGTCTAGCTAAAGACTTGTGGATTTTGTTCGTTGTTTTAAAGAGCCCACTTTTGCTTTCACCGATTTTCTGTCTGTCTTCTCTAGGCTCTATTTCACGGATTTCTCCTCTAATATTCCCTTCACCTCCTTGCTTTGTGTTTGTTTGCTCATCTGTTTCAAGGGTATTAAATGGATGGCTAGGTTATTGATTTGAGATCTTTTGTCTTAGCTTAGGCATTCACGGCGGTAAAATTTCCCCTAAGTACTGTGATAGATGTCTCACATAAACTTCAGTATGTCGTGTCTTCACAAAGTATTTTCTGATGTCCATTTTCATTTCTTGACATAATGGTTATTCAGGAGTATGTTGTTTGATTTCCTCATATTTGTGAATTCCCCCAATTTTTTTCTAATACGTTTGATTTTTAATTCCATTCCATGGTGATCATGGACCATACTTTGTATTATTCCTAGACTTTACAAAAAAGTTATTGTGGTTTGTTTTGTGGCTCAGTATAAGGTATTCTTTGGAGAAAGTTCCTTGTGCATTTGAGAAGAATATGACCCTTGCCGGGGAACTCGGTTAGAGTGTCATCTTGATACACCAGGGTTTCGGGTTCTGTCCATGGTCAGGGCACAAGGCTAGCTTGCCGATTCCATCCCCAGTTGGAATGTGTCTGGGAGGCAACCGATCAATATTTCTCTCTCACATCAGTGTTTCTCTCTCTCTCCCTCTCTCTCTCCCCACAACCCCTCCACTTTCCCTAGAATCAATAAACATATCCTCAGGATAGGATTAAAAAAATAAGTGGAACAACACATTGATGTTTCTCTCTTTCTCGCTCTCCCTTCTTCTCTCTAAATCAAAAAAATTTTTTAAAAAAGATGGTCTTTAAAAATAAAAAGAATATATATTGTTTTTGTTGGGTGGAATTTTCTACAGATATATCTACTTGCCTTACAGAGTTTTCAAGTTTCTTATTTCCATGTTGATCTTCTGCCTAGTTGTTGTATATAATACTGAAAGTGGGATATTGAAGTCTTCAGCTAGTTTTATTGAATTGTTTCTCTCTTCTTTTCCGTCCAATTTTGGTACATACACGTTTGTAATGATTATGGCTTCCCGATGGATTGAGTCTTTTATCATGATATAATGTCCCTCATTATCTCTAGTAATATTTTTTGTTTCCAAGTTTATTTTGCCTGATATTAGCGTAGTCTCTCCAGGTTTCTTGTGATTGCTGTTTACATGATGTATTTTTTGTCATCCTTTTATTTCAATCTATTTGTATCTTTGAATCTAAATTGTATATCCTATAGATAGTACACAGTTGAATTGCATTTAAAATTTTTTGCTATTTTAATTTTTTATAGAGGTATAATTGACATACAACTTCATGTTAGTTTCAGGTATACAGCATAATAATTCAATATTGGTATATATTATAAAATGATCATCATAATATGTCTAATTAACATCTGTAACACAGTTACAGAATTTTTTTCTTTTTTTTTATCCTCGCCTGAGGATATATTCATTGATTTTAGAGAGAGAGCAAGTACGGAGAGAAACATCGATGTGGGGAGAAATGTACATTAGCTACCTCCTGTGCGTGCCTGGACGGGGAATTGAACCCGCAACATTTTGGTGTTTGGAGTGAGGCTCCAACCAACTGAGCCGCCTGGGCAGGGCCAGGATTTTTTTTCTCGTAATGAGAATTTTAAGGCCTACTCTCTTGGCAACGTTCAACTACGTAAGACAGCGTTATTAGTTATAGTTGCCATGCTGCACCGTACATTCCCCTAACTTATTTTTTTTGTAACTGGAAGTTGGTACCTTTTGACCCACTTCACCCACTTCTCTCCCACCCCCCACTCGCCTCCTCTGGCAGCCACCAAACCGTTCTGAATCTATGAGCTTGGATTTTTGGTTTTTGTTTATGTAAAACTATTAAGTATCTAAATGATAACATAGGAGAAAACCTTGGGTATAAGACACAAGACCAAACGCAAGAGCCATGAAAAAAAATGATGAGGTAGATTTCATGAGAAGTGAAAATTTTTGTTTTGCAAAGACATTGTTAAGAGAGCGAAAACACAAGACAGAGCCTGGAGGAAAATATTCGCAAAACACATAGCCGGTAAAAGACTTGTATCTAAAATATAGGAAGAATTCCTAAAATGATCATCAATAAGAAAACCTGTTAACCTCAAAATAAAAGGCCAATACAGGAATGGTGGATGCTTGACATCATGCATTTGTGAAAAGTCATAGAACTATGTAACACCCAGAGCCGGTCCTAATGTAAATTGTGGACTTTAGTTAGTGTCGGGCCTTGTTTTGTCTGGGAGCTGTGGCTGGTGGGTGTCAAGGTTTGACCCGTGTCTGTGTTGGCACAAAAGGAAAAAGGGCATGTGCGAGCCTTGTTAAGTGGCTGCTCGTTGTGGGCCAAGCAAGGAAGATGGGTGGGTATCTAAGGCAGTTACAGTCAAACGTCAAAAGAGGAGTGTCTTACTAAAATTCACCCTTGATGTTTGGTTGTTGACTGAATTATGCTGCATCCATTTAAATTAATTTGAATATGAATTTTAAAAGCCATGTGAAAAGCACTGGCTACATATTTAGAATGAGGAAGCCTGGAAAAGACATTTGAATCCAGTCATCCCACGGTGTTGGAGAGACTGCCCTGCCCCGTTCAATTATTTTATTAACGTTATTGGTTATTTCAATTTGTTGTTTCATTGTTGAGTTGTTGGTAGCACTTTTCTGGAGTAACCGCCCCCCATGCAGTAATCAGTCCCTTTTTAAGGGAACAGAACTCTCTCGGGCTGCTAATAAATAGTCCAAAGCCAAGTAGTCATCAACTACCATGGCTGCAGAGAGAGTTTCCCTTCATGGAAATCATCTAAAACATTAGCTCTTTGCTGTGTGAGTTTAGAGTGTTTCAGACATTTCTTGATTGGCCTCAGTGATATGCGTTTGTGTGCCTGGGGCAGTGCCAGTGACAAATGAATGCAATTGGTAGGAAAATAGCACATTTATGTTGAGGTAGATCAGAGGGTATCTGGAAGGTGGGTTCCTAAAATGAAATACAGGCACTCAAGGTGCATAGGATGGCTAGTGGGGCACTGTTACAATAAACTAAAGGCCTCTAGGAATGACCATTTTGTAGGAGTGTCTGGTATAGGAAGGCCTCTACTTATAAGGTGCCAGTAAGACAAGTGATCACTACAAAGTAACGGGCCCTAAAGACTGGGGGTTAAGTCTAATCCCTCCAACAGGAGGAAGAACCATTTAGAAAATCTCGTCTCAGTTTAGAAAATGGTGTTAGCACCGTTTGTGTAAGTCAGCCATTCTGGTATTCTGTGAGGGCTGTAGCCTGGGGTCGTCAAAAGAGGAAAAAGTTCTGTTGTATGTCTTTTTTTTTCAAGAGCTCAGTGTTACGTATTTTGAGGAAGGAGTTGACCACAAGAAACATATTTGAACACTGACGGTGATAAGTATCTTGGTTAGTTCTTGCATTTTAGCTTGAGGAGGAGCGTATTTTGCGACCTAGGAGAGTGCTGTGCCCGTGCAAGTATCTGCCCTGGTCAGAACCCTGTGAGTAGTCCCTGCATAAGGGCCCTATAAACTCTACTTGCCATCAGCTGTGGGACCCCACGCTCAGTCTGGGAAATAAGCCCATTGATTTTATTGCCAATGGCTTTTTTTTAAAAAATGTGAAATAAGGTGCATTTGTTAGTAAGTTAACCAAGGCAGAGGGAGAACCCTGGCACTCTGCCTAGACCTTTCGGACAGAGGTCTCTTGATTGTTTCATAGTTTTATGGGCCCACTAGGCCTAGGTTATAGCATCGAGTCTGAGGTATTGGTATTTGTCTCAGAAACTCAAGTTAATTTATCAGCTTGAGCATTGAAAAGAGACTCTGAAGTTTGAGGCGTGATGTGTACAGAGACATGTGTGGCCTTGATTTGTATTTGGGTTATGGTGAGACAAAGTATTATGAATTCATCATCCCTAAGGGGGTGACCTTGGATAAGTTCTTATTGTTACTGGTGGGGCTAGATAGGTAGATCATCGGGAAAGGCCGAATGATCTGCAGAAATATGTGCAGATGAGCTTGACCGTTGTCCAGGGCATCGTCTAGCACTAGCACGACTGTCTGGAGATTGACTCAACATGCCGATGATTTGGGTCCCATCGTTGAATAGGGACAGGCTTTTTATGGATAGAAAGCAGCAGCTTTTCAGTGGACTCCATCAGGAGGGCTCACAGCATATTGACCATAAAGTATATAAATACTTCAGGTCACTTGGGTAATCCCAAGAAGCTCCCCAAGGGGGCAGTGGGTCTAGAAAAAAGGTGACATCCAGAACCATTGCATCGGACTGAGGACAGGGAAACCACTTTCTGTTGTTGGTGGAATATGCCAGAAAGGCCATGTTTCATTCTGTCCTGCAAGTACTATAATCTTTCCAGTGAGGCCTGCATCTCCAGTCGGGCAAGTCTGTGGCCAGCAATGGCTGCTCTATGTGCAGCACCAGGCCGAGGAATGTAGTTACACCAGCACCTCCTGGGCAGCTCGTGGCCAACAGGGGTGGTTGAGAGACTCTTGGGAGGCCTGAGAGGAGGCTACTAAAGCCTCTGTGGTGTCGGAGTGCAGGGAGGGAGGCACTGATGGAGTGACTGCTGTGTGAATAGCTTCTAGAGTCATTGGTTGCCCCATCCAAAGTGGGTCAATTTTTAGTACTTTGTAGTAAGCTGGGTTAATAATTATATGAGAGCAGGGACTACTGATGCTGAGGGGTGTGCCCAGAGATGTGAGATCTGTCACTGTTTCTTTGGCCCTGGTCTCAGATCACAGCCACTTGGTGTTGCTACAGAGTTTTCAGGCGGCACAGGTATGGACTTCTAAGGATGCTTCCCACCCAGCGGGCACAAGAGTAGACATCAGATGGGCAATTTAGAGCTGCAAATGGCTTCCAGGTGGCCCCAGAGACATGATGCCGATGCCCATGAATTTAGGCATCCTGGGGTAGATCCTGCATGGGGGGAACTGTGTGATATGCCTTCCTGTTTCAGATCCCAGCATTTGCAGTGATCTGGCCGAGGAACCTGACTTACAAAGATTCTAGCTCCCTCTTGATTCTCCAGGTCATGTGTCTAGGTAGAGGGCAAGTGCGGCCCTAGTGGGCATTTCCTAAATAAGATGGGGTTGCAAAAAAGGCCTGTTGGGGACTGAGTCTTCCCAGCCTTTCAATTCTTCATAAAAGGATCCCAAGGTGGCAAAAAGAAGTGTTACACATGTGAAAACCAAAATTCATGAGAGTGCAACATTCTTTTAGCCTGAGTTTTTTGTTGTTTCCTATTATTCTGGAGATACACACACACACACACACACTCACAGTAGTTATGAGTTTTCACAAATGTACACTAATATTACCACCAAAAGATGGAGAACACTCCATTGCAAAAGCACACTCTCATGTTGCCAACTGGTACAAGTCTCTCCACCTGGTTTTAACGACGGATGTTTTAGGTCCTTATATGTTTGCCTCTACCTTTTCCAGAACATAATACAAACTACCATGTTGCCACACAAGTTCTGCTTATCAAATTCGATGCCGTATTTGTAAAAGTGCACAATTACACACATTCTTCTGAATATAAATTTTTTGACAGTGCCCAGAGGTGTTTGCACACATTAGGCCGCTAAAACAGAGATGCCATTATTCTGAGCTGTATGAGTTTGGTATGACCCTGTTCTCCCTGCATTTAACTTTCATTTGTAAGATGGGATGAATGACTGGAATGGTGCAAAACAACTGACACCCTAATCATTAAGTAATTGCATAATCTTATCACGCAAAGAAAACATCACTGAAAAAATGGGAGAAGTTTGGATTTCCTTTGCTCTTTAATAAAATACAAAACTGGCCATTTCCACCTTCCCCCTTCCATAATATGTGCTGGAATATGGAAATGAGACCCATGAACAGCAAAATGGGCTTTGTAACTGTGGACCATTGAAACAAAAAGCTTACAGGTCTCCTCTTATAAAAGCCATTAAATAACTCTTCTTACGAGGATGTCAAATATCCCTCAAACATACCTCCTTTCCACTAAATTAGGGTATTAGGCAAGATGATAATACTGTCTGCAGTTTCCTTCAACTATTCCTCGGATAACTTCCCTCTGTACGTCCATGTGCATTTCAGGTGTTTTAACCAGGAAAGTACATTGGACTCGCACAGGTGTCACTCTACTCATACAAAAAGCTATGATGCGCTACAGGTGTGCAGATGACCAGAACCCGTTTTCAAACATGAACATGGAGGAACTCATGGCTTCATGGGGTTGACTTCATTGTGTCACTCAGTCCATATAGCAGCAAAACAATAACGAAAATATAAAAGGCAAATAAATACCCATGGCCCAAAGCAATGGGAAGTCTTAGGTCTCAGACAATTCATACTGAACTTGTAGTTTCTATTACATGCACTAAAACTTTTAACCACATCTGTACCTTTATTGGAGCCATCACTGTTAATCACAGGAATTGAGTGCCTGTATGGCTCCCCACTGTCTATATCCCCAGGCAGTTCCTCTGTTTAAACTGTATTAGTTGGTGGAAATAAAAGCGATCAATGAGGAAATCCTCACTCACGACCCTTCATAGAAGACACACATTTATACCCAGCCTCCCTATTACCTCACGTCACTTTTACTTTCCTTCAAAGCCTTTATTTCCATCTTATAAACCTGAACTGTAGGTATACAATATATGAGCTTCAGGTATATGATACTTATCTAGCGTACAATGTGATCACCACACTAAGTCTAGTGATCATCGCTATGCAAACTTATCACAGTATTAACTGTCTGTTGCCTTCACCTTTTCCACCCATTCTCCCACTCCTCCCTTCTAGCAACCATCAGTTTGATCTGTTTTTTTAGATTCTACATATAAATAAAACCATAATATATTGGTCTTTGCCTGACTTATACCACTTAGCACAATACCTTCTATGTCTGTCCCTGTTGTTGCAAATGGCAAGATTAATTCTATTTTATTGCTGAGTAACAGTCATCATATATATGCACTACTTCTTCTTTATTCACTCATCTATTGATGGGCACTTAGGCTGCTTCTATATCTTGGCTACTGTAAATAATGCTGCAGTGAACAGAGGGATGCATGTATCTTTCCAAGTTAGTGTTTTTGTTTTCTTCAGATAAATACCCAGAAGTGGGATTGTAGGATCATATGATAATTTTAGTTTTTTGAGGAATGTTTGCCATAGTGGCTGCACCAAAAATTGTGCATATTCTGAGTTTACAGTGCCTGGCAGAAGAGGAATGCTAAAAATTGCATCAAGGCCATAGTTTCTGAGCAAAAAAGGCTCAAATGGAATAGGAATCCTCTTTTTTCCCTGCTAGGTTTGTGTTCTGACAATTTACCTGAACCCAAAGGCCCCAGTTAATACTACAGTTTACTAAAGAGCAAGTGACTATATATTTTAACTGAGATATTTTATATGAAAAAGCATCCCATATAGCATAGGGAACATTTTCATGTTTTGCTGAGAACTATTATGATTACCAAAGACAGAATTTAGTTCACCTCCTCAAGGCATCTCATACATAGGAACACTTTCCTTCCGTGAATACCAATCCCGTCACTTAACACAAGCCCAACTGTGTAAGACCCTTTTTGTGCGCCTTCTTACGTATGTAACCCATCATCACTCACGGTCTGTGGTCACCCTCACCACAATCCATTATACCCCTCTTTGGGGTGGGGGGGTGCGATCCTATAGCTTCTGGCAAGAAGGCACCAACAAAACCATGATATAAGTTTTTAATTAAGAATTAATGAGGTTAAACACAAACATTTTAACTATAGGAAAATTAAAAAAAAAAAACTTGCCTGAAGAAAAATATACATAGCATTTTTTTCAAAATGTATAATGATTAACTTGACAAAAGTCACAAAATTGATCTAAAAATCCACAATTGCAACGGGATGTTTTAATATATCCTATCAAGAAGTGGAAAAGGTAATATTTGTTAGTACACAAAACATCTACAGAAGCATTTGACTGACAAAAGAACAATTTTAAATCACATACAAACATAACTGAAAATGTACTGAGGACTTATGTTCAGCTGTGAGTAATCGGAAATACCCACAGTCTGCCTGACAGGTGCCACTTCTCACGTGGACAGACTATGTCAGAGCAGTCACTGCATGTGCAGCAGACGAACCGACGACTCCATGTAGTTCTGATGGCACCACTGTAGCTGTTTTGGTGGAATCAGGAACAGTCACTAACAATATTAATAGAATAAGGGGTTTATTATACAAATTAGGCCTTATTCAAATACCATCTAGAGGAGAGGGCAGTCAGCATTTCAGAAAACATTCTCAAACAGGACAGTTGCTTGGTGGACACAGGATGGCTTGTAGGAAAATCCAAACTGATGGATCTTTGCTGTGGATCCTGTGGAGGCATCCGCGGAAACCTACAGCTCTGAGAAAATGGAAGTCATGTTGCTGGTGGTGGTACTGAGGATGCTTTTGACCGGCAGGACAAAGAATCAGGAAAATGGGTTGGAAGCAGGTATATAAGAAACATCTATGCATCTGTCTCTCTGTGCTTTGTGGCACAAACACTAAAGCCTTTCAAATCTCATGCAAATTAGGTTATTAATGAACTTTAACATGGATCCGTAAAAAAACCAGAAAATGTTCTAGAAAATGTGACATATTTCAGGAGATCCACCTCCAATTCTACCTGTTATTGTCCTGTCACAGATCTTTCTTTTCTTTTCTTTTTTGCAAATATAAAGGCTGAGTGGTATACCAAAGATAACGTTATTACAAAAATGAGAGTTTAAGTGTTAATACTCTGGAAAGAAGCTAGAAATGATTTTATTTAATTTCACAGATGTCAAGCACTGTGAGAGCAGTGATCACTTTAGTTATGCTCACTGTGTGTTTCCAGTATCCAGCTCAGGTGCTCAGTAGGTGCTCAATATGAACAGAGGGATGGTGATACCACTGGTTGACTTTAGTGAGATCATGGAATCATTCTAATTGTATTATGGGTAAAAGATACCTTAAATGGTGACATCAGCATACCACAGGAAGATTTTAATGGATAGAGGGGAGGGGGGAAATGTTGCTTTGGTACAAAGATATTGTAGCTGTGAATTTAAATCTGAAACAATTATAACTGTAAACATTTTAAGGTTGCCTTGTAAGTTTGAGGTTGATGTCAATACCGGTTGCTCTCCTTAATGTAAAGTCTATTATCCAAATCACTGTTAGAGGGAATGACAAAGAGTAAGGGGAACAGATGTAAATCGTGATTCCAGTGAGATTATACTCTAGGATAAACTTTTCATATTTACAACTTTATGCCAATGATCTATTAGTAAGGAAAATTAGTAAGGCTCTTCTGATGAAAGAAAAAGAAAGTTTTTTTTAAATCATAACAAAGGAGAAATATTTATAATGGGTAAGGAATATCCAGTACTTGCCATATTGAAGCCGATAGGAAAATCCTAAGAAATAACAAAGTGTCATTATTCCTCTTAACCTACAGAACAATTAAAAATTTATATAAAAATTAACCCTACTAGTATATATTACATTTATATTTCAACTTACCAATAGACTTCAAAGATTTCATAAGCTGATTTAAGGAAAAACACTACCTACTAAAAGCATATATCCTGCTGTTTAGAAAGTACTTACAGAATTGTCTCAAGTCATCGTTCATTTGCAAAAGTTGCAAACAAAATCCACAGTCCAGAGACTGAGTTTTAGAATGAGCCACTGTAAAGACAAGCTATTTTTAGCTTTTAAAACATATGTTTCATGTCACAAATTTTCTGGAATATTATATGTGAATTAATTTGCATCAGGCCTTCTCACATTACTTATTTATAGCCATTTCTCTCCAGTGGAGTTTTCACATTACTGTCAGTATAAAGAGTGAAAACTTTTCTGTATTTATCTGTTATAATTTATCCAGTGTGCATTCTCATGACATGTTTATGTAAGGATGTGGGCCAATTGAAGGCTTTCCCACAATGCTTACACTGAAGAAGTTTCTCTCCAGTGTGAATTCTTTCATGGCTTCTAAATGAACTGGGTCGACTAAAGGCTTTCCCACATTCTTCACATTTATACGGTTTCTCTCCAGTGTGCACTCTCATGTGACCTCGGAAGGTTGTGCGGTAAATGAAGGCTTTCCCGCACTCCTTACATTCATACGGTTTCTCTCCAGTGTGAGTTCTTTCATGTACTTGAACATAACTGGAACAGCTGAAGGCTTTACCACATATTTTACATTCGTAGGGTTTCTCTCCTGTGTGAGTTCTTTCATGTATTCGAAATGAACTGGGACAGTTGAACGCTTTCCCACACTCCTTACACTTATAAGGTCCATCTCCAGTGTGCGTCATCATGTGTCTTCGAAAGCTTGTCAGAGATACAAATGCTTTTCCACATTCCTCACATTTATAGGGCTTCTCTCCAGTGTGAGTTCTTTCATGTATTTGCAAACCTAAAGATGAACTGAAGGTTTTTCCACACTGTTTACATTCATAGGGTTTCTCTGCACTGTGAGTCCTCTCATGTCTTCGAAAGGAAGTGGGACAACTGAGGGCTTTCCCACACAGCTTACATATATAGGGCTTCTCTCCAGTGTGAGTTCTCACATGGACTTGAAAAGTGGTGAGCCAATGGAAAGCTTTTCCACATTCCTTACATTGGTAAGGTTTCTCTCCAGTGTGAGTTCTTTCATGTGTTCGAAAGGAACTGGAACAACTGAAGGCTCTACCACATTGTTTACATTCATAGGGCTTCTCTCCAGTGTGAGATCTTTCATGTATTCGATATGAACTGGGACAATTAAATGCCTTCCCACATTCCTTACATTTATAAGGTCCATCTCCAGTATGTGTTATCATGTGTCTTTGAAAGCTTCCAAGAGAAATAAAGGCCTTCCCACATTCTTTACAGTCATAGGGTTTCTCTCCAGTATGAGTTCTTTCATGTTTCCGAAGAGAACTGGGACAGCTGAAGGCTTTACTACACTTTTTACATTCGTAGGGTTTTTCTCCAGTGTGAGTCCTTTCATGACTTCGATAGGAACTGGGACAACTGAGGGCTTTCCCACACTGCTTACATTCATAGGGTTTCTCTCCTGTGTGAGTCCTTTCATGTGTTTGGAAGGTCTGATGGTATCTGAAGGCCTTCCCGCACTGTTTACATTGATAGGGCTTCTCTCCAGTGTGAGTCCGCTCATGTTTGCGAACAGACTGGCGATATCTAAAGGATTTCCCACATTCCTTACATTTATAGGATTTCTCTATACTGTGATTTCTTTCATGTTTTTGAAAAGGTTGGAGATAACTGAAGGCCTTCCCACATATCTTACATTTATAAGGTTTCTTTCCATATTCCTGATACTTGTGTGGTTTGGGCGCAGTGTGAGATCGCATGTGCCTGTTAAGGGAGGAACGACTCATAAAGACTTTTTCGCACACACTGCACTCCCACGGTTTTGCTTTACTAGAAGTTTTCTTGTTCAGAATAAGATTTGAAATATGGCTGGAGTTTTCTCCACAGGCACTACCTTCTTTACTTTCACAGAGTCTCTCTACCATATGACATCTATAAAAAAATCAGGAGTACATGATTAGTGATTTATATCTATTTGTAAACATTAGAATTATGTATTTACAATTTACAGGGAAAGTGTAGGTCTTCTGCTGTCTGAATTGTTTGAAACTGAACATAATGAATGCTCTGAAAGAAGGTTCTTTTGAATTAAGTGTTTTGGGTTTCTCCAGGTACATACCCAGAGGCAGAATTGCTGGGTCATAAGGCAATTTCCATTTTTTATTTTTTGAGGACAGTCTGCTTTCATGACATATGAAAATCCTCTTGTGGGACACTGATTTCTGTTGTGAATACAACTCACCTTAGATTTCGTCCCTGATTTTTGTACTGATCTTCAATGTTACGGTCTTCCCATTTTTTTCCTAAAATGCAGACCCAGAAAAAAAAAGTTACAGAAGAATTATTACATTACAGGTCTATGATGAGCTGTGATCATTCCTGGTTTATTTACCAAAGTTTTCTCCTTTCTGACTCCAAATCAGAGAACAGTGTTGACAGACAAACACTTGTTCTCTAAGTGGCTGAATGAAGATACATGGTCATCCTTACCTACTGAGGCCAGATTTCTCAAGGTTTCCCGCATCACATCTCTGTAGAGTTTCTTCTGCGAAGGATCCAGCAGAGCCCACTCTTCCAGACTGAAGTTCACAGCCACATCCTCAAAGGCCACTGAATCCTGAAACAGCCCGCATATGCACACAGGAAGACAGATAAGATGGATAGCACTGAGAATCTATGGTCAACTCATAAGAAGTTCACATATAATTCTATGATTTCAGAATATTTATTCTTTGACTTGGTCATCAGAATTCTTATTCACTATACATAACCACTTTCTCATAAATGTAATAGCATCATGAACCCTATAGGCACATAATTTCCCTAAACACTGGTGTCTGAAAAAGATCGTTAACCCATTGACATTTACATGCAGGGGATAAAGAAAATGCTCCTCCACAAAAATTCTGATGGTAGAATTTACCCATTTGGTTAAGGAACAGAATAGGAAAACCCCACTTCTTCGTGGGTACATGACCCAAGAACACAGAGACCAGTATTTAGGGTCCAGCTCTAACTACAGTGGAATACACGGAAAGAACCACAGATTTCAGACCTTACTTGATGAGCCTCTAGAGCAGGGGTCCCCACACTTTTTGGCACCAGGACTGGTTTGCTCGCTCACCTGCCGCTTACTTCCTACTGTGGCCCGGTTCCTAACAGGCTGGGGGACTGCTGCTGGTGTGCAGCCCTGGGGTTGGGGACCCCTGCTCTAGAGCACGCCAAAGATGACAGGAGAGAGAAAAGGAAGGACACCAGATGTAGCCTCTGATACTTACAGATACACAAACAGTAAGCACAGGCTAGGCCCTAGCCAGATAAATTTAAAACCTGGCACTGAAGGTCTATTTACCAAGCTTCCTTCTTCTCAGTGCATCATGTCTGGAATCCAGCAACAAACAACAGAATCACACAGCACACTAAAAAACTTCATCTCGAATGAAGCCAGAGGGGAAAACACACTTTAGCTATCATCAATAACAAGAATTAAATCAGACTTTTTTTGGGGGGGGGCCAAATAATCCAAGCAAGATGAGAGTGGAACGAAATAAAGTGTTGATAGGAAAAAAACAAGCTAATTAAAATTGTGTCAACTGAAATTATCCTTTGAAAGTGAAGAGGAAATTTCTGAGACAAACAAACATTGAAAGCATTTGTCACCAGCACACCTACTTTGCTTTGCAAGAAATGTTAAAGGAGAGGACTTCCAGCCAAGATGGAGGCGTAGGTAGATACACTTTGTCTCCTTGTACAACCAAAAGGACACCAACAAATTTAAAAACAAAAAATAACCAGAACTGCCAGAAAATTTAACTGTATGGAAGTCCAACAACCAACGAGTTAAAGAAGAAACATTCATCCAGACAGGTAGGAGGGGCGGAGACGGGCAGCCAGGGCGGAGAGGACACGCCACAAGGCGGCGGCTGGTGGACCAGGTAGTCCCACCTTTGCGTGCAGATAAACTGGGAGGAACAACTGGGGAGTGACACAGACTGTGCAACCCAGGGTTCCAGCCCGGGAGAAGAAAGCCTCGAAACCTCTACCAATAAAACCTGTGGGGTCTGCAGCAGCGGGAGAAACTGCCAGTCTCACAGGAGAGTTTGTTGGAGAGACCCACCCATCCGGGAACCAGCACCAGAAGGTCCCAGTTTGCTTGTGGGTAGCAGGTGAAGTGACTGAGAGCCGGCCAAGAGTGAAGCAAGCAGCACTGTTCCCTCTCGGACCCCTCCCCCACATACAGTGCCACAAGGCAGTGATGTGGGTTGTCCCCCTGCCCCGCCACGAATACCTAGGGCTCCGCCCCTCATAGCATAATAGGCGTGCGAGACCAAAAAGAAAAAAAAGCCCAAAGAAAAGAACAGATTAAAGCTCCAGAAACAGATCTAAGCAATGAAGAGATAGCCAACCTAACAGATGCGGAGTTCAAAACACTGGTAATCTGGATGCTCAGAGAATTGGTAGAGTATGGTCACAAGATGGAGGAAAAGCAAAGCCTATGCAAAGTGAAATAAAGAAAAATATACAGGGAACCAACAATGAAGGGATGGAAACTGGGACTCAAATAGATGTAGAACAAAAGGAAGAAATAAACATCGAACCTGAACAGAATGAAGAAACAAGAATTCAAAAAAAAATGAGGAGAGGCTTAGGAACCTCTGGGACAACTTTAAACATTCCAACAACCGAATCATAGGGGTGCCAGAAGGAGAACAGGTAGAAAAAGAAATTGAAAACTTATTTGAACAAATAATGAAGGAAAATTTCCCCAATCTGGTGAAGGAAACAGGGTTCCAGGAGGCCCAGGGAATCACGAAGAAACTGTATCCAAGGAGGAACACACCAAGACACATCATAATTAAATAACCCAAGATTAAAGGTAAGGAGAGAATCTTAAAAGCAGCAAGAGGAAAGGAAAGGGTTACCCACAAAGGAATTACCATAAGACTCTCAGCTGATTTCTCCAAAGAAACCTTTCAGGCAAGAAGGGGGCTGGAAAGAAGTACCTGAAGTCATGAAAGGCAAGAACCTACATTCAAGATTACTCTATCCAGCAAAGCTATCATTTAGAATGGAAGGGCAGATAAAGTGCTTCCCAGATAAGGTAAAGTTAAAGGAGTTCATCATCATCAAGCCCTTATTATATCAAAAGTTAAAGGGACTTACCTAAGAAATAGAAGATCAAAAACTATGAACAGTAAAATGACAACTCACAACTATTAACAACTGAACCTAAAAAACAAACAAAAACTAAGCAAACAACTAGAACAGGAACAGAATCACAGAAATGGAGATCACGGAGGGTTATCAGTGGGAAGGGGGAGTGGGGAGAAGGGGGTAAAAGGTACAGGGACTAAGAAGCATAATAGGTAGGTGCAAAATAGACAGAGGGAGGCTAAGAATAGGATAGGAGATGGAGAAGCCAAAGAACTTATATGTTCAACCCATGGACATCAACTAAGGGGGAGGGGAATGCTGATGGGAGGGGTGGTGCAAGGAGGAGGGGGATAAAGAGTAGAAAAAAAACTGGGACAACTGTAATAACATAATCGATAAAATATACTTAAAAAAAAGAACATATGTATGACCTATGGACATGAACAAAGGGGAGGGATGCTGATGGGACGGGGTGCAGGGCGGAGGGGGATAAAGGGGAGAAAAAAATGGGACAACTGTAATAACATAATAAAAGACACTTAAAAAAAAGAAAATGCCAAAATTTATGGTCTGTATTAATCCAGCTATATCAATAATCACTTAAAAAGTCAATGTTCTAAATACAACAAAGATACTATAATAATGAATTAAAAAATAACTCCCAATTATGTGTTGTCTATAATAAAGCCATATTAACAATAAAGACAGGCAGACTGAAATTGAGAGGTGCAAAAGATGTGTCACGTTAACATACCATATGATCTCATTTATATGTAAAATCTAATGAACAAACAAACTGATGAACTAACTAGAACCAAAGGCATGGATACATGGAACAAACTGGCAGCTGTCAGAGGGGAGGGGGGTGGGGGGCACTGGATGAAAGAAGGTGAAAGGCTTAGCCAAAGAACATATATGTATAACCCATGGTCACAGACAAACAATATGGTGGTGGCCAGAGGAAAGGGGGGCTGGGAGGAGGGGGGGCAAAGTAGAGGGGAAATGGGGACATCTGTCAATACTGTCCACAATAAAAATAAAGGGAAAAAAAGAGCTGGTATATCTACATTTTCAGACAAAGCACAGCAATAAAGAGGGGCATTACACAAAGATAAAGGGCCAAGTCTTCAAGGAAACACAAGTATTCCTTAGTGCTCATGTGCATAACAACACAGTGGCAAAATACACCAGGGGAAAATGGATGGAACCGCAAGGAGAAACAGACGAATTCACTACTATACCAGAGATTTCAATACCCCTCCAGTAGTAATTATGAATACCAGCAGGAAGAAAATCAGAAAAGCCACAGCTGAATTCATCAGGGCCCTCACACACCCTTATTTACTGAGAACTGGAATACTTCATCACCAAGCAACAGCAGAATACACATTCTTTTCAAGTTCATGTGGAAAAATTCATGAGGATAGAACACATTTTAACATGAAGCACACCTTAACATATTTGAAAGAACAGAAATCATACAAAACATGCTTTCAGACTGCAAAGGCATTAATCTAGAAATCAATAACAGAAAGACTGGGAAACCCTCAAGTACTTGGGAGATTAAACAACATACTTTTAAATAACTCAGGGATCAAAAGTCTCAAAAGCAATGAAAAATTATTTTGAACTAAATGAAAATGAAAATACAATTTACCAAAACTTGTGGGATGCAGCAAAAACAGTTGACTGGAGGGAAATTTATAGCACTGAAGGCATACACTTGGAAAAAAAAAAAATCTGTAATCAATGATCTAAATCTAAGCCACTGTCTTACGAAACTAAAAAAAGAAAAGCAAATTACACCTAAAGTAAGCACAAGAATAGCAATAAAAACCAAAAAAATCAATGAAATTACAGGAAATTGTGAAAAATCTACACAACCAAAAGCTGGTTCTTTGAAAAGATTAATAAAATTGAGAAACACCTATATAAGCTGAGAAAAAAGGGGAAAAAGACAAATTATTAATATCAAGAATGAGGAAGGGGGAATGTAAAAGCATTTGACAAAATCTCAAATCCATTTATGGTAGCAGACTAAAAATAGGGAGGCAGTTTCTCTTCTTGAAGAACACCATCTACAAGAAACTTGCAGTTAACATACCTAATGGTGATAAACCAGATGCTTTCCCGGTAAGATCAAGAATAAGGCAATGATATCCCCTCTTACTAATCAACACTGTACTGGAAGTCTAAGCTAATATAGTAAGACAAGAAAAGGAAGTAAGAGGTATACAGACCCCTATAGTAAGTAAGAAATTAAACTGTCTTCATTGCATATGGATTATCTATGGAGAAAATCTCAAAGAAAACAACAACAAAGAAAACCCCTTGAACTAATAAGGGAATAGAGTAAGGTTGAAAAATAAATGGTTAATATACAATGTCCAATTCTTTCCTGTAGATCCAAACAAACACAATGAACTGATTTTTGACAGTTCAATGGAGAAAACATAGGCTTTTTAACAAACAGTACCAAGACAACCAGACATCCACATGCAAAAATCAATTTTAATACAAATCTTACGCCTTTCACAAAAACTAACTCAAAACAGATCATAGATCATATATAAAGTGCAAAACTACAAAACTCCTAGAAGATAATGCAGGAGAAAATCTAGGTAACCTAAGGTTTGATAATGTATTTTTAGATACAACATCAAAAGCAAGATTGATAGAAGAAAAAAAATTGATGTTATTAAAACAAAACCTACTCTGTGAAAGACAGTGTTAAGAGACTGAAAACACAAACAACAGACTGGGAGAAAATATTTGCAAAACACTTATCTGATAAGGGGACTAACTTGTAATGGGAAGAAATCAGTAAAGATTAAAAAAACTAGAATGTACAAAGAACTCTTAAAATTCAACAATAAGAAGACAAGCAACAGTCCTGGCTGGTGTGGCTCAGTAGACTGACTGCAGGCCTGTGAACCAAAGGTCTCTGGTTCAATTCCTGGTCAGGGCACATGTCTGGGTTGTGGGCCAGGTCCCCAGTAGAGGGCATGTGAGAGGCAGCCACACATTGATGTTTCCCTCTCTTCTTTCCTTCCACTCTCTCTAAAAATAAATAAATAAAATCTAAAAAAAAAAAAAAAAAGGAAGGCAAGCAACACAACTAAAAATGGACAAAAGATCTGAACCTAAACTGTACCAAAGAAGATAAATGGTAAATAAGTATAGGAAAAAATTCTCAGCATCCTGTGTCTTTAGGAATTGCAAATAACAGAAGAATGAGATATTACTAGACACTACAACAGCTAAAACTCAAAACCCTGGGAGCAAATACCAAACGATGGCAAAGATATGGAGCAACAAGAACCCTCATCCACTGCAGGTGAGCATGGAAAACAGTATGCCTACTTTTCAAACAGGCGGTTTCTTAATCAGCTACCTGTTCTTATCATACAACCAAGCAGTCATGCACCTTATTTCCCCAAATAAGCTGGAAAATTACTCTCATAAAAATTCTGCACATGAATGTTTGTAACAGCTTTACTCATGACAACTAACACTTACAGGTAACAAAGATATCCTCCATTAGGAGAATGGAAAAATAATCATTGAAACACCTATATGGTGAAATATTCAGTGGTTAGAGGAAATGAGGCATCAAGTGAGAAAGACATGGAGAAAACTTAAAATCATATTGCTAAGTGAAAGCAGCCAATATGACATGGCTACGCACTTAGGATTCCAAGCATACTTCTGGAAAGGACAAAACAATGAGACAGTGAAAGACCTCTGGTTGCCAGGGATTTGGGAGTAGAAGGGAAGATGAATGAACAGGTGGAGCACAGGGCATTTTCAGAGCAGTGAAAGTTTTCTACATGATGCAGAAAAGATGGACACGTGTCATTTTACATTAGCTAAAGCCCAGTGACTGTATCCACTCAACACTAGTGTAGGGGGCTGGCTGCACCTGGCCTGCAGCACCGGGTTAGAAGAGAAGTCATGTCAGCAAAAACAGCGAATCACAGTTTTCCCTGAAGACGGCAGTACGAAGAGCATTTGATCATCCTCTGCCTTAGTACTACTCTCTTTCTTAGGGGTTGTATTACCTAAGCCTCCTTGCACAACCACATCAAAATTACAACTGAACTACAGAGCCATTATTCAGAACCACCAGAAATCGAGCTGAATCGATGTGCTACAACTACAGAATTAAAGAAGAAATCATATCGAGGCAGAGCCGGCAGGCAGGTGCCATATCTGAGACTCCATCAACTTGCTTCACACTGTCTGCCCCACCCTAGTGATTTCCTCAGGCTTCCTTCCACCCATTTCTGGGCCAACCCAAGCTGTTTCCAGTGGCTTTTCCACATAAACGTGGCTTTGGCTCAGATTTTCCTAAATTCTCTCAAGTAGCATCTGGTCTCAGCAAGCCCTGCACCTCTTGCTAAGTGGCCCTAGGCCCGGCACTAGCAGCAGCTGGCCTTGGTTCGCAGCTTGACCTCACTTGGGCACCTGCAAGCCCAACACAAGTAGCAACCATCTGCAGAGTGCTTCGCAGCTTATGCTGTGTAGCCCCAGACAGAACACAGGCAGTAGCTGACCTTGGTCTGCACGTCCTGCAAGGCCCCAGGACCTGTGAACCCAGTGGGCAGCTACAGACCATGTGAGATCACCATCACCTGACCACCTCCACAAGTGACACACTCAAGGGGTGGACTTAGCAGGCACCAGAGCCCTGCTGAAATAAGTCCTGCTCAGTGGAGTGGGCCCCTGCACAGCTAATCCTCCACAGCGGTTGGAAGTTGGTGGTCAGTGGTCACAGCCAGTCCTTGAAGCTGATTGGCCTGGGTAAATCCTTCCCACTGACCTGCAAACAGCAATCATGGCTCAACTACAAGAGGAGGCTGTACACAGCCCACATGAAGGGCACACCCCAAGCACCCAGCTTGGGTGACAGGGGAGGCTGTGCCACTGGACCCTGTAGGACACCTACCACATTAGGCCACACTACCAAGACATAGAGTCAAAGCAGCTCTACCTAATACATAGAAACAAACACAGGCAGGCTGCCAAAATGAGGAGACAAATAAACATGGCTCAAATGAAAGAACATAACAAATCTCCAGAAAAAGAACTAAATAAAATGGAGATAAACAATCTACTAGATGCAGAGTTCAAAACACGGGTTATATGGATGCTCAATGAACTTAGGGGAAGAGCAGATGAACTCAAAGAGAACTTCAACAGCATGAAAAGAACATGGAAACCACATAAAAAAGAAAACGAGTGAGAAATGAAGGATACACTAACTGAAATGAAGAATAATTTACAGGAAATCAACAGTAAGTGGATAAAGCCAAGAATAAAATCAGCAATTTGGAATATAAGGAAGCAAAAACACCCAGTCAGGATAGCAAGAAGAAAAAGGAATCAAGAAAAATGAGGACAGTATGAGAAGCCTCTGGGACAACTTCAAGCATACCAACAATTCACATCATGGGGGGTGCCAGAAGGGAAGAGAGAGCAAAAAATTGATATTTGAAAAATAATGACAGAAAACTTCCCTAACTTGGTGAAGGAAATAGTTATGCAAGTCCAGGAAGTGCAGAGTCCCAACCAAATGAACCTGAAGAGGCCCACACTAAGACACATCAGAATTAAAATGCCAAAAGGTTAAAAAGGTAAAGAGAGAATCTGAAAAACAGGAAGAGAAAAGCAGTTAAGTTACCTACAGGGGAGTTCCCATAAGACTATCAGCTGATTTCTCAAAAGAAACTTTGCAGGCTAGAAGGAATTACCAAGAAATATGCAAAGTCATGAAAAGCTGGGACATACAGCCAAGACTGCTGTACCTAGCAAAGCTATTACTTAGAAAGGGCAGATAAAGAGCTTCCCAGACAAGAAAAAGCTAAGTTCATCACCACAGAACCAGTATTATGTGAAATGTTAGAGGCTCTTCTTCAAGAAGAATATAAAAAATATGAACAATAAAATGGCAGTAAATACATATCTATCAGTAATTGAATCTAAAAAATTAAATGAACAAGCAGAACAGAAACAGATCATAGATACAGAGAATGTTTTGATGGTTCCAGATGGGAGAGGGGTTGGGTAGATGGGTGAATAAGGTTAAAGGGATTATAAAGTACAAATTAGTAGTTACAGAACAGTTACAGGGATGTCAAGTACAGCATAAAGAATATAGTAGCCAAAGAACATATATGCAGGACCCATGGACAATGGTGGGGGGGATTGCCTAAGGGAGCGGGAGGGCCTGGATGGATGGGGCAAAGGGGGAAAAACTGGGACAACTGTAATAGTGTAAATAATAAACTATAATTTAAATTAAAAAACCAATTAAGGAAAGAAAAAAAAAATCTTCCTACCTTAAAAATAAAAACACTAATGTAAACTGTGGACTTTCATGCATTTATATCAAATGTACCACAGTAATACAAGATATAAAAAATGGGGAAAACTATGTGGAGGCAGAGGGGTTATGTGGGAATACTGTACTTTTGGATCAAGTTTTCTGTAAACCTAAAATTGCTGCAAAGAAAAGCCAAGTCTATCAACAAAAAAAGATAAGACATACATTAATAGTGACTACTGATGACTGAAAGAAGCCATCTTTCATTCAACTGATTTGAAGTTATTTCAATAAGTCATTATGGTGTTCTATGAGGCCTGCACCCTGAGACTTGAAAGAGAGGAGAAACTTCCACTGAATGCCTTTTTCGAGAGCCCAGCACTGTATATTCTGAAAAGTAGAATGAGTTCCTTCATTACTATCAGAAGTGTCTAGAACTCCCATGTTGGAGTGTCCTGGCAAGGCCTCACATTATGGCCTACGTATATGCATAGACAAGTGTTACCTTGATTTATATTCTGGGAAACTGATGCAAGACAGTCCCAGAGTTCTTTTGTCACAAAAGGCAACTCTTAATCATCCAAGAACCTGTAAACATGGCCAGTAAAGCCAATTGCTGGTCAGTGCTAAGATGACTGCCTGATGTTGGGTCAGTCACATGGACCTGTGAGTCTCCTCCTTTAAAAGGATGTTCCAGTTAAAGGATTAAAGTAGTAACTGCCTGAGCTTCATCATGTACAAATGAGGTAATGTCATCTCTGAACTCTGCAGACTCATTTCCTTTATCTCAGGGAATCCTGAGAGGGACAACAGCCATTTCTCCACCGTGTCAAGGGTGGAGCAGGATCCAGATCACCAAATACTTTTTAGGAATTTAAACAAGGGGCCAGGGCCTCATCCGATGGACACAGCAATGGCTTCTCCCCTTTTTATGAGCTCTTTTCGCCAATATTTTTTATGTCCTGAACACCCTCAGAGGAGGATGTCATTAGTGCAATGTCATCCCTGTGCCCCTGGAGCAGGGCGGAAACAGCGCAGAGCCTGCCTGCGGAGACTGTGTGCTGGCACTGGCGCTGCGGTCCCGGAAGGGAACCAGGTAAAGGGGGATCGTGTCCCTTCAGGCATGAAGGCCAACGACAGCTGAGAGGCTGCTGTCATAGGTACTGAGCAAAATAAACAGAGTCAAATCTGTGATGGCAGGATACTGACCAGTTGCTGAGCGGATGGAGGCAGTAAATTCCATAATGCTGGGGACTGGGAATAGGGAGGGGCTTATCTGATTTGACCACAGCCTGAAGGTTGCAGTAATTCACTGTGAGGTGTCATTCTTTCTTGACAAACAGGCCAACTCAAAAATTCAGCTTTGCCTTCAACTATAGTCAAATCAGATAATAACTATTTATGATTTTAATAGAAAGTTTCTAAGTTATCCAGTTATTATAATCAGTGCAACTAATGACTGCTCTTCCACAAGTCAACACAGGATCTTCAAGCATGTTAAGTTCATTTAGAAATTTATTCTATCAAGTTAAATTCAAACCATCTATCTTAAAAAAAAAAAAAACCAAATCAGCGATTCAAAGGCGAAGCAGAGGAGATAATAAATACACATACAGTGGTTTTCAATCCTTCGATATCCTGTTTAATTAGGCCACATGAATTTAACTTGGGTTAAAGACTATGGGGTCCCATTTTGTGAATATATTTTCAAAGTGTCAAAGACTAAATTACAATTTAACTTATGAGTATAACTCACTGATTTAAACCTTCCCTGCAGGTTGTGGTATACATTAAGAAAATGGGCACTATGATCATGGAGAAATTAGGTAAGATCATAGTTACAGTGAACAGCCCTATTTACATTTTATATTATATTCAGTGACTCCCCTAACGTTAGCAGGAGTATCTTGCTTCCATTTAGTGGGGTCCCTCTGGAATTAGGAGTGTGGAAACAGAGGAGTGTGGATCCATCTGCCACCTACTGGCTGCCTTTACCCGCCCTCTTCCCTTGGGTCCACCCCTTGCCCCAGGGTACAGACCCCCCTCTCCCACTTGTGCACACTGGGGCCAACCCAGCCTCTGTCACAGCTTCACTCTAACAACAAATCCCAACAAAGACACCGACCCAGGGTTAATTTAAGGAGGGCTCTGATCTCATGTGCCTGCTTCCAAATGCCTCGGAATTTTTGAAACTGCCAATTCTGGTCAGCTGAACATCGAACTGAAGCTTGGTAGGCTCGGCAATGCCACATCAGGCGGCATGCTCACAGCAGTAGCTGCCCAGCTGCACACGGTGAGGGACGCTATCAGGCAGCAGAGCTGGTCAGAGCAAGATAAGACAGAGCCTCGGGGTGGTCTTGTCAGGACATGCTCCTCATGGCGCCAACTGTTACAGTCACCTCCAGAGGGATGGTTCCCTCGAGGCTGATGACATTGGCGTGTGTGCACATATTCCCCCAAGTGGCAGGAAGAGCCCTATGGTCACATAACCGAGGTCTCAGGCGGGCAGGGTGGCCTCTTGAGCAGCTGAGGTGGCTTCGGAAGGCAAGGAAAGGAGCCCGGCCTGGGTGGTCAGCGGGGCCGGAGGTGGAGCAAGAATCCTGGTCCAGGGGCAGAGGCTTGTGTGATCTGAATTTTCTGCCGTCTCTAGAGGAGAGACCACTCAGACTTTTCCCTCGGTTTGTCCAGGCGGGAGCCCAAGGGGCAGAGGGAGTGGGGAGGCTTCAGCCACAAGCAGTCAGGTATCAAAAAGTGTGGAGTCCAACTGCTCTTTATAAAGAGACACTAACAGGATGCCCAAGAAATTCAAGACTGGTCACGGGGGGTAGCTGAAGCAAGAGCCCTGGAGGGGACTGGGATGTTCTGGTGGTGAGTCAACTTTAAACCTTATCTTACAGACTTTTGCTAGCCAGTGCATGCATTATTTTAAAAAATAATGCTGAGAAACTTATAGAAACCATATTTTTCTATTCAATAGTCTTTAAAATTACTTTTGCTTTTTAAAATTTAATTTTAAATTTATTCAATTTTTTCAACATAGGAAACCACTCCAAGATTCAATCCTTTAAACACTAATACTTATAAAGGCTTAAAGCATAAAAAATAAAATCAACTCTCCTTCTAACCAACATAACAAGATGTATTACAGCTTCTCCTTATATCTCACACTGGGGGTGTGCTTCAGCAGTAAAAGCCTACTGTAGCTTTATTTGGGCCTAGTCCATTAGGTGCATCGGGATTTTCAAAGGTTAAGTTTTGAGTAGTTCCCCATTAATCAAAATAGGAATTCATTTCCCTTATGCCTAACCAGTATTATAGTATTTAAATTTTCAAAGCTCTCTAGGGACCTGACCATACAAAAACTGATCTAAAATGTAAAATCTACCTGAAAGCTCAAATACAGCCATCCCGTATCTTGATCTTTTGCTTAAGAAGAACAAATATTCTCTTTGGTTCCAGAATTTCTTGCCTTATTCCCAGGTATCTCTCAATCAACTTACATTTTCCAAAGCCCAAGAATGAAAAATTTTACACACTCACCCAGAAAAATATCACAAACTGCCAAAGAAAACTGGAGTTCAGAGCTTCAAGATGCAATATTATGAGTATCCAGAGAAGGAAATGCAAATCTTCAAATCAGGTGAGATAAGCTGCCTGCCTTCTCACAGTTCAGAAGAAAACCCACATTCTCAAGTTTGCAGTCCATACACCCCCTGTTAGGATACAACTCTTAAAAAGTGGGTCACTCCCCGCTGATGGAGCACCCAGAGAAATGATCTCTGGGAGCGTCACACGCCCATCTCCTGAGGTAATGGAAAGACTTCCTCTCTGAGGCTTTAATTCTCACAAGTGAGGAAACTCTTAAGGCAGATTCAATTTAAGGTTCTCATCCCCCACTACCCAAAACTCCCAAATTCATATACCCTTTGTCTATAAGACAGAACTGACCTTCACAGACTTTCTCAATGTATTCAAATTGAGTAGTGTTTGCACCTGCACTACTCAAGCCTGTATCTAGAAACATGCCCAATGCGATCAGTTACAACCTTAGAAAGGACATCACCGCCCCCTCCCCAGCTTTCCAGGGCTCAAGGTTCTCAGGTAGGACCCCTGCAGGGGGAGGCTCCCCAGGGAGAACCAACTGGGCCTTCAAGTACTTCCCTCTGTAGGTTCAAGGAGGCCTGGAGACACTGACCTGAGGCTTCTGCTTCCACCCAGTTGGTCTGGACCACCAGATTTTTTTTTTCTTTTTAATCCTCACCTGAGGATATGTTTATCGATTTTAGAGAGAGAGGAAGAAATCGATGAGAGAGAGAAACATTAATCAATTGCCTCCTGTATGTGCCTGGACCGGGGATCAAACCTGAAACCTTACGGTGTATAGGATGACGCTCCAACCGAGCCACTCCCAGTGTCTGAGCAATCCAGTAAAATCACGCAAATCCAGTATTTACGTGTAAAGGATGGGAGAAAACTAAGGCATTTTTCTGGTTCAACAAGAAATCTTCAAATATCTATTCCTTTCAGAAAATAGATAATTATTATTTACATGGCAAATAACTTTGGAAAACGATTATACTGAACCCACTCCTAGGTGTTAAGTCTAAGCCCTGGTGTTGCATTTGAAATCAAAAGAAAAGATCTCAGAATGTTTCTATACTCACTCATGGAAGAAAAGAGGAAACAAAAATGTTAAATGGATGTAATAATGGAATTTTTAATTTTTATGAAATTTGCCTCTTCCTTGTAAATATTTTATACAGTCTTTCAAGATCTTTTGATTAAATACATTTATACATATTGAAAAAATGGAGAATTAAAGTGAACAAAACCACAAACTCAGAGACGGGCAGTGCTTGACCTGGAAGTGGGATGGGGCAGATCACCCAGGAAAGTTTCCAAACATGGACACCCACAGCATGTGTGCGCCCAGGCACGATCCTGGGGGGAGAGGCACAAGGTTTTTTACACAACACAGTTCCAGGTGGTTATTCGCGGCTTTCCTTACATAAAACATTCACAGGCAAAAAAGTAAATCTGCAAAAAGAGAACCATCCATGGCTGTGTGGAGAAACGATTATTAAAATACTGCGTAGTGTGAAATGCACCACGGAAGACAAACAGTTAATGATGATGCTGTGAACAAGAGGGGAAGATGGCGTTGTGGAATGCGGGGAAAGATTTGGAAATTTAGGAATTCACTGCTAGTCCCAGGAAGGTCTAGGTTGCGGGGGAAAAGGGTCGTGGATTTGAGGACCCTCTACCCAAACATTTGCAGTAACTCAGGAGAAAACGGGTCCCCCTGGGGAGAAAGCAGGGGCTTAAGACCCCACAGACCACAGTTCTTCCCACTAGGAACCCCAGAGACTGAGTCATGATTGTCTTCTGCTGACCCTCCCCGTGGTCACTTAACATTCTTGTGGGGGAGGGAATGCAGCCGCCCTGTGACCAGAGGAAACACCTGAGGATTCCGGCTGTCGGCTGAGCCCCCATGCTGCGTGCCGCGCCCCTGGTGGACTCGCGTCCCAAAACTCTGGAGTATCCCCCGGGAGGCCGGGTCCAGCCACGTTGGTCCCACCAACCCTTCCCTCCATGTCTTCCGACACCCAGCCCACGCACTCACCATTTCTTAACTTGTGGGGTTCCCTGTCGTCCACCCTATGACTCTTGCGGCAAGTGCAGGTCACGGTGACAAGGATGTGGCGGAGATACCTGCGGCCTTTCAAGGCAGACAGAAAGGTTCCAGGCGCAGATGGGGAGAGAAGCGATCAACACGCAGTCCACACCGTCACCAGAGCGCCGCCCTTACGTACGTTATTGGCGACTCCTCTGATTGGACAACCCCCAAGACCCCGCCCTCTGCTGCCTGAGTGACAGCAGGCCGGAGGTCGCGTCTTTGAGCGACCTTGTCTTACAAGTGGGTCGGAATCTGTGCTTTCACCTTGAGGCAGTCAGGTCACTCACAGAACTGTGACCCTTCTTCACAAAGAGACACTTAAAAGTGACCTCTCCATAGGTAATAATGAGTCTCGCTCTATTGTGCAATCTGACCATTTCCAGCGGGGAGATGTCCGCCCTTCCCTCCCCCACCCCTATTCATCTCGTCCTTTAAAGAATCCTGTGGTCTCAGGGGCCTTAGCTCTGGTGGGAGGTCTGAACCCCATAGTCCTAGACCAGGCCCCAAGCCTCAGACGCCAGCATGAGTGAAACATATGGGGCACAGTATCCGCCGGAAGACCTTTTCAAGGAACTCCATTAATACCCATTCGGTGAAAGAAAGATCAAAGGAGGCAAAAGTGAAAACACTGTTTAGTAAAAAACAATTGATGGCAAAGACAGAAATGATAAAGAATCAACACAGCGGTCATCTGTGGGCCAGGACAGAGATGGGTCAGGGATGGGAACATCAGGAGGCCTCACCGCTGCCTCGCCTTGATGGTGATTTCAAGGGTATTCATCCTGTTATTACTGTCTTACCGTAATTCAGTTCGTACAATTTTTTCTGAATATATTTCATGATAAAATTAAGAAGTAATTAAGGCTGGAAAAGAACATAATTTGTATATGTTTGGAAATGTGACAATATGAGTTTTCATTCATGGTTTTGGCAGCAAAAGTTGCTAACAAGCGAAGTGTCTATTTAGAAAGAATGGCTTACATAAATTCATCATCACATGTACTTTTTAAAAACAAAGGATATTGACATGAGAAGATCTGGAGGATTTATCAAAAGAACAGCCATACAAAGTGTACTGCTACACACACACACCCACACCCACCCCATGTTACATTTCCTATAACCTTCAGAGAAAGGTGGACTCACAACCCCACCCCAACCAGCACACACCTACCAGGGATGTATGCAAGGGTTTATGATTTCCATAACTGAGGTCTCTAGGGGGAGCAGGGCAAGCCTCTCAAGCAGGTGGGAAAGGGCTTGAGGGAGCACAGAAAGGGGCCTGGTGGTTTTTTTTTACTGAGGTCAAGGGTGGGCTGGGGTGAGAGTTCACACACACATACACACGGAGGGGCTTTCATGCACTGGATCTCCTGACAGTACCAAAGGAGTGAGCAGCCAGGCTTTTTAAAAAATCACCTTGTACAGACATGGGGCACAAAGGGATTAGAAAGAGGGTTAAGGCTTTCCAAGTTGTTGGCTGTCAGATAACAGAAAATATATATCTCATAAACACTGTTGTGTAGTTCCAGACCACAACGACAAATGAGTATTGCAACAGAATGAGTTGGAATCTTTTTACTATTTGAGGGTCTTGCCTTCCATTTGTTAAAAAAGAAAATGCAACATAAGTGAAGTACAACAAAGCAGACATCTGCCTGTATATTGGTCTCTGACCATGGTTCCTGGCAGGGGGCTCATAAAACCCTTGTACTGTATTTTGCCATGTATAGTGTGCACATTCTTGCCCAAATTTTTGAGGGAAAAATAAGGATGAGCATTATATATTGGTATAATGATTACATACCAAGGCTATAATAATCTCATGTACAATGCACACCAAGACGTGGATGTGCATTATATGTGGCAAAATACAGGTACATTCCCGAGATAAGAGCACTAGGAGCATATTTTGTTCTAATGAGGAGACTCAGGTTGGGCTCTGAAGGCTCCTGGATGGGGGCTGTCACCGGAAAGACCAAGCCATGATTGGGAGCTTGGAATTTTTAGCTCCCCACCTCCATCCTCGAGAGGTGGGAGAAGGGTTGGAAATGGAGTTAATAATTGACCATGCCTAGATGAGGAAGATCGCACATTCCCAGCAGTGCGAGGTTTGGTGAGTTTCCGGGTTGGTGAGAACCTCCATTTATCTGGAAGGTGATGCACCAAAATTCACAGGGACCCTTCCAGACCCTGCCCTAAATATCTCTTCCTCTATCTATTCATCTGTATCCTTTAATAAACTGGTAAACTTAAGTGTTTCCCCCGAGCTCTGTGAGCAGCCTAGCAAATTAATCAAACCCAAGGAGGAGGTTATAGGCATCTCTGATTTATAGCCAAGTCAGACAGAAGTTGGGAGTAAACTCCAGACCCACTACCTGTGACTGGCGTCTGAAGGAGGGGGTGGGGGAACAGTCTCCTGGGACTGACACTTTAACCTGTAGGATATGACACTACCTCCAGGTAGATAGTGTTATGACTAAGTTGTGGGACACCAGCTGCTGTCACAGATAATAGCTGGGGTTGGGGGGGAGGACTTACACATTTGGTGACCAGAAATGTCAGAACTGAAGTGTTCCGCATAAAAGTGAAGGAGACACACACGGGAAGGAAGAAGTGGGTGCTCTCGACTCAGGAAGGGCATTGGGTTTTCCAACACACCAGCAGTCACACATCAAAATGCAGAGTCAGAGGCCTCTGGCGTCTCCTCTGCTCTGCTGTGAGGAGCTCAAGTGGCATTCCTACTCTCACCAGGAAAAAGCAAACAAACTGAAAATCAGCAACTCTTCTTAGAGCTGTCCAAGAACTGAGGTCACAGGCAAACCGCTGTCTCCAAATTGGAGCGAGAGGACAACAGCCGCCCTGAAACGTGCCCACAATATTCTTGCTCTTCTTACCAAGGCCTGTCCTCAAAGGTTCTGTTTCAGGAGAGCTGGACTGACCGGGTTTTACCAGCGCCAAGCTGACACGGGGAGGGAAACTGCCAACTTATGCGCCCCTAGCCACCCTGCCTGCCCTAACTCGAGGCTGGGGGCGCAGGCTGAGAAACACTCGTGAGGGTCACAGGGTATTTTTTCCTCCTCACAGCAAACACGCAGTGTGATTTCCAAACATTTCTCCACCTCCCCGACACCAACTGGGTGGCCTACAATTCAGTCCTCCCACCAACCAGAGGTAACATCAGACTCCACAGTTTAAGGGCGCAGCCGCCCGCATGTCAGGGGCCAGCTGTACGTGGGCGCCCAGATCTCACACATTTCTCCACAGTCCACTACAAATGTGGAGGTTCCCGGGACGCGCCCTCGTGCTTGTTAACTCGCTAAAACTACCATCGGAACTAACAGAAGTGCTTTACTTGCTATCATCAGATCGCTGTGAGACACGAGTCAGGACTGGCCAGATGGAAAGGGTGCTCAGGGCTAAGGGGGCGGGGTGGGGAGAGTGGCAACTTCAAGCGCTGCGCAGGCAGGACACCCAGCGCCCTGCTGCGTCCACCAGTCAGATGTCTCAAATCCTAAGGGCTAGGGGTTTAGGTGGGGTTTCCTTACCTAGGCATGACTGATAAAATCGCTGACCAGCGGTGAATAACCCATCTAGAAGACACTGAGGGGCCTGTGAACAGTCACCTCATTAGAACGTAAGATGCTCCTGTCACCCCTATCACTCTCATAGCCCAAGGGCTTTAGGAAGGTCTCTGCTGGAACCACGGACAAAGACACATTTTTCTCATCCTACCACAGAAGCTCACAGCCCAGGGCACAGGATCATTACAGCACGGAGACCAGATCACAGGATGGCAGAGCTCTCCCTCTCCGCCCGCAGCCCTGCGCTCCTGCAACAGCGCTCCTGCTTCACCACCGTGGAAGACGGAAGAACCGCAGTTTCAGAATTTACTTAGGAAGCCTCTGTAGAACCCTAAAGATGACGGACAGACAAAATCAAGGGCAGCTGAGGATACTTTAGCCTCTGATACAGCAAAGAGTAAACACAGCCTAACCCCCTAGTCAGATAATCATAAAACCTCGCACGAAAGGTCTGTTTACTTCAGTTCCTTTTTCACAGCACATCATGTCCGGTATGCAACAAAAAAGTAAAAGGCGTGCTAACAATTAAAACACACAGTGTGAAGAACTAGAACAAGCAAAAGAATGTAATTGAGATGTAGCAGATAATGTTGGAATTATCGGGCCAGAAAATTAAACCACCATGATTACTGTGCTAAGCACTGTAATGGAAGCAGTGGACAACATGTGAGAACAGATAGGTAATGTAAGCAGACATGGAAACCCTAAGAAAGAACAAAATGGGAAACGCAAGCAAAAAAGGAAAATGTTAAGCCCTGACTGGTGTGGGTTAGTGGGTAGGGCGTCATACAGCAAATCAGAAGGTTAACAGTTCAAAACCCCGTCAGGGCACATGACAGTGTTGCAGCCAGGCCCCCGGTTGGCGTTCAAGAGGCAACCGATGTTTCCCTCACACATGGGTGTTTTCTCCTTCTCTTTCTCTCTCCATCCCCGCTCTGTAAAAATAAATAATAAAATCTAAAAAGAAAGAAAGACGTTAAAACAACAAAGAAATGAAACATTGCTCGAAGCGGGACAGTGGCAGCTCATCGATACGGAGGAAATGTGTAAGGAAGGAGTCAGAGAGTTGGGGAAATGGGAACACAACTTTCCGAAACAAAATGCAGAGAAATGAAAAGAACAAAAAAGACAAAGCAGAAACCCAAGAACTTTGGGACAATTACAAAAGGTGCAACGTACACATAATTCAGGAGGGGAAAAAAAGTAAATAAGCAATGCCATGATGACTGAGACTTTCTCAACATTAATGACAGACACCAAACAACAGGCCCAGGAAGCTCAGAGGTCACCAAACAAGCAAAAAAAGCAAAAAAGGCACACCTAGTCTCTTCCTTGATGGTTGACACTTCTCACTTCCAACATGTCTCAAGACAACTCTCCAAACACAATGAATTGCAGACAAAACTACACTAAATTCACAGATCCATTGAAAATCCTCATGAAAGCATTCAACCAAAAACCTTAAGTTATGCTACCAAGCAAAAGCTTGTTTTAGAAATGAGCACTTAAGAGTCTAGAATCCAGATGTGGTTTCAGAATCAAAGAGCTAGGCACCTAGTTCAGAAAAGGGCTATTAGGCAAAGAGTGAAGATCTGAGAAAACTTCAGTGCATTGTTTGTTCATTAAAAAAAAACCCATAGGACTGGCTGTGAAAGACATGGGTTTATTACAACTTAGTGCGCACCCGTGGCAACTGACTCGTGAAGGTTACCCTCATGTCCCATCTGGCCTGCGGACAAGTCACACCGGAGGTGGCTGACTGGTGAAATTTTACTGCCTCCCAGACTTTCCCAGTAAATCCATCAGTTGCCTCCCATATGTGCCTGGACTGGGGATCAAGCTCACAGCCTAGGTATGTTCCCTGATTGGGGACTGAACCCGTAACTTCTGGTGTTCTGACCAACTGATCCACTCGTCCAGGGCAGCATTGCTTTTATATTTGGTAAACATAAAATTTCCCATTAAAAAATATACACTTAGAAATACATTCAAACTTGAGAAAAATAAAGACAAAGAATATCTCAAAAGGAGTTAGGGGTTGAACCTTAGTTATAGAGAAGCAAAGATAAGAATGAAATCAGACTTCTTTTCAGAAGCTATGCAAGCAGGAAGAGTCTTGTGAAATAAAGTGTTCAAAGAAACACTACCCAAGAAATTCTGTGTAGAGCAAAATTATCTTTTAAAGATTTATCTTTTAAAAGTGAGGAAGAAATTAAGACTTTCTGAGACAAACAAAAATGAGGGAATTTGTCACCAGAATACTTGGCTTGGTAAGAAATGTTAAAAGAAATTTGTCAGGAAGAAGATAATGATAAGGAAAGGTAGACTGTTAGAGAAGGAATAAATGAAGGTAAAATAATTTGTTTTTGTTGTTATTATTTAATCTGACAGATAACTCCATGTTCGAAGTCCCAGTAGTAACAATGTATTCGGTAACTGTAGCTTAGAGATAAATGAAATGGATGACAGCAATGTTACAAGGGACAGGGAGGGAGGGATCAGAAACATTGTTGTATTTTCAGTAGAGAGGTAGTGTTTCTTTACAGGAACTTGGGTTAATTGTATATGTATACCTCAAACTCAAGCCCAGTTACTAACAAAATGTAAAATGATAAGCTGAGAGGAGAAAAAAATAGAATTAGGTAAAATGCTCAATAAAAGGCAGAGAAGGGCCCACTGCTGATGGGAATGTAAACTGGTACAGTCACTATGGAACACAGTATGGTGGTCCCTCGAAAAGTAAGAATAGATTTACTACATGACCTATCAATCCCTCTTCTGGGTATCTACCTGAAAAATTTGAAAACACTTATTTGTAAAGACATAATACCCCTATGTTTTATTGCAGCATTACTCATGATAGCCAAGATGTAGACATATACTAAGTGTCCTTCCATGGATGATTGGACAGAGAAGCTGTGGGACACATACAAAATGGAATACTACTCTGCCATAAAAATGGTGAAATGTTTCCATTTGCGACAACATGGATGGATCTTGAGAGTATTATGCTAACTGAAGTAAGTCAGACAGAAGAGGACAAAACCCACAGATTTTGGTCATATGTGGGATATAAAACAAAAAAGCAACAAACAAAACAAGTAAACTCATAGATACAGAAAACACATATGTGGTTACCTCAGGGGAGGGGAAGGAGGACAACATGTGAAGGGGGTCAAGTACATGGTGACGGAAGGAGGGTGACTCTGAATGGTGAACACACAATGGAGTACAGAGATGCTGTATTAAAGAGTTGTACACCTGAAATTTATATGTTATTAACCAATGTTACCCCAATAAATTAAATTTAAAAAGATTTACTTCAAATGCAACAAAAAGGCAGAGAAGGCAGAACAAAGATCAAAGTCAAAAGAGAAACAAAGTACAAAGGCAACCAATATAAACAGTAAAAAATATGGTAGATAGTATTCCAACACCACCAGTAAATCACTTTAAACATCAATGGTCTAAATATAACAAGGGGAAGACACAAACTGTGACCGTGGATAATAAAATAACAGTTGTATATTGTCTACAAAAATCACCCTTTAAATATAAAGACAGAGACAGATTAAAAGTAAAGGATGGAAAAAGATGTACCCTGCCAACGCTAATCAGAGGAAAGCTGGCATAGGTGTATAAGTTTCAGAAAAAGCAGACTTCAGGGAAAATTTACAGAGGTAAAGAGAGGCACTGCATAATGATAAAGGGGTCAGTTCTCTAAGAGGACAGGGCAATCCTTCACGTGCACATGCATAACACAGGGGCAACATACACAAGGAAAAAACTGAGAAAACTGCAAGGAGGAATAAATTAATTCACTATTATAGTTGGAGACTTCAACACCCGCCCCCACCAGTAATGAAGAGTACCAGCAGGCAGAAAACCAGGAAGGACACTGTGAAATTAAATAGCACCATCCAACATGTGGATTTAACTGAAATCCATGCAACACTTTGTTCAAACACAGCAAAATACACATTCTTTTTAGATTCACTTACAACATTCACCAAGATATACCACATTCTGAGACACGTAACATATATTAACAAATGTGAAAAAAAGAAATCATAGCCCTGGCTGGTGTGGTTTGGTTAGTTGGAGTATAGTCCTGTGCATCGAAAGGTCACGGGTTCGATTCCTGATCGGGCACACACCCAGTTTGCGGGTTTGGTCTCCAGCTGAGTTGTATGCAGGAGGCAACTATGGATGTTTCTCTCTCTCCCCGCCCCCCTTTCTCTATAGAATCAATGGGTGCATCCTCAGATGAAGATTTAAAAAAAATCATGCTAGATATGCTGCAGAACACAGCAGGCTTTTCTAGAAATCAATAACAAGGACTATAGTTGAAAACCCCCCAAATACTTGAAGGTTAAAAAACACATTTCTAAATAACATGAGTTAAGAAGAATGACAGCAACAAAATAGTGGTACAGGAGTTTTCTATCAACATCTCCCCACAGCGCACTGATTCTGACAGCCAGCCAGGGTGCGTGCACCTCTGTGGAGTCTGGGGGTCCAGTGGCGAAGCTCCTGCACACGACCGGGGCATAAAATCTGAGCATACACACTGTGCCAAGGGTCAGACGAGCAGTGTCGCTTTACATGCATCACCCTTCCTTCCAGAAGCTCACTGCCAAGATGCCCTCAGCCGGAGATTCTTCCCATGGGGAGAGTGACAGTGCAGTGACTGATATCATGGCTTCCTCGGCGGAATGGGACACTGCCCTAGAGGCTCACCTATTCCTCATCTCACTAAGAATACTGAGGGAATCCGCACAGCGGAGGGGCTGGAAAGCTGGAAGCAGGAGAGAGTTGTAAGGACACACAACAACCAGGGTTCAAAACTTAAGAAACGGCGGCAGACCCAACTAACAGTCAGCTACCGCACCAGGAGGCTTGCATTTCAGCCACTTGGGATGTGATGCCTGAAGACACTCCCAGTTGGCCTACGGGCATGCCCGATGCTCTGCACCCCACTCCCCCACCCTCCCACCCATGCCAGCACCGTGTGCCTTCCCCAGAGAGCAAGTGTAAATGTCCAATGTCTTATTAGCACACATTCAACCGCTCAGCTCAGTGGGACTGGGAGAAGACACAGAAACTTGAGCACTTCAGGGGACTACCCTTGGGACAAATAAAGGGAGGCTTTCAGCGCCAGGAATGGATTTAAGGGATCCAGAGAGGGCATACAATCTTAAGAATTCCCCCTAAAGAGGGGACAGGATGGGTGAAGTGAGCATATCTACAGAAAAGTTCTGAGAGAGCCTCAGAATCCCTATGGTGGTGAAGCGGTTTCTGCCCGTAAACCAGGCAAAGCTGCAGGACGTGACAGCTTCTTGACATGGAAACACAGCAATGCAAGGCTCTGAGGAACACCCCCCAGCCCCACACACGAAAATGAAACCAGTAAAGGAAAACAGTGATTCCCTAGTACCCCATCCCACACAAATTGTCTGACAAAGAATTAAAATTACTTGTTCAAAGGAAGCTTGGTGAGCTTCATAAGAATACAGATATTCAACCTGATGAAATCAAGAAAATAAAATAAGAAATTCAACAGGTAGACAGAAATCATAAAGAACCAAACAAATTCTGAAGCTGAAGAATAAAATAAAATGAAAAATGTAAGAGTAAGAAAGATGGAAATCTTATTTAATGAAATAATAGCTTTCCAAATCTTGGGAGAGATATGGACATCTAGCTACACGAAGCTCAGAGATCCTGAAACAGGTTGTGTATGTGGGGTATTCTAATAGTGGAGAACTGCAACCCACCCCACCATTCTTTTGACATTGTTTCTGTAAGTGCTGACTCTAATACGTAGCTTATAGATAAAAATCATGTTTGCATAAGAATCCTAGGAACTAAACTTCAAAAGATTCAGACTCTGACCTTCAGGCATCCCAGCTCCGGGAGGATTTGCTGACCTTCAGCCGTGGAGCCAGGACGACTAAACCAGGATGACGCACACCAGTCACTTGCCTTATCAGAACAGACTGTGCTCGTCTGCACATCTGCACGTAGAGAACTTTGCAACCCCCTCCCCTTGATCTCTGTTCTGTTCCCTCTCCCTCCTTAGAAAAACCTCTGCCTGCCCTGAGATGTGGAGATGGGGCTTTGAGACATGAGCCCCCCTATCTTCCCAGGGAGATGGGCTTTGAAGCAAGTCTCCCATCTTCTAGGTGGTCGGCGCCTGAATAAACCATCTTCCTTTTGCATCACACCTGTCTCTAGAGTATTGACTTTCAGAATGGCAGGCAGCTGGACTTGCATTTGTTAGAGTTGAGCCCCCAAAAAAGACTTCACAAAGAACATTTAAAGTATCGAAAAATCAAAAAGAGAATTTTGAAAGTAGGAAGAAATGACTGGTCACTTACAAGAGAACCTCGATTAGACTATCAGTGAATTTCTCTGCAGAAACCTTGAGAACATGAGAGAGTGGCGTGATATAAGCAGTACTTAAATAATGAAACTACAAATCAAGAAGGCTTGACTCAACAAAGTTGCCATTCAGAAATAAATGAAACGGAAAGCTTCTGCAAACAAAAGCCGAGGAAGTTCATCATCACTACATCTGCCTTATGAGAAATGCTCCAGGGACTTTCAAGCTGAAATGAAAGATTGCTGATTAGTGACATGAACATAATACGAAAGTGCAAAACTAATTGGTCAATGAAACCAAATAAGAGTTGGTTGTTTGAAACTATAAACAAACAGACAAACCTTTAGCTAGGCTAGAAAAAGAGGGAGAGAAAAGATTCACATTAATAAAATCGGAAATAAAAAGGAGAAACTGTAACTGACATCACATAAATAGAAAGGGTCATAGGAGACCACTATGAAAAATTCTGTGCCAACAAATGTGATAACCTAGTAATGCTGGGTAAATTCCTGTTTAAAAAATTAACATACTACCTCCTAACACTGATTCATGAAAATATAAAATCTGAACAGCCCAATAATGAGGAGACTGAATCAGTTATTAAAAACCTCCCAACAAAGAAAATTCCAGGACCAGATGGCTTTCTTGGTGAATTCTACCAAATAAATAAGAATAATTAATACCAATCTTTCTCAAACTTTTCCAACAACTTGGAGAGAAGGGAACACTTCCAAACTCATTTTACTAGGGCCAGTATTACCCCAATAACCAAAGCCAAAGACACAAGAAAACAAAATATCTGATGAACACAGATGCAAAAATCCGTAATATGCCCAGTCATTCTTAAGCTGGCCCGCTCTGGGCTAGAACAGAGGTGCGGCAGGCTCAGCAATGCCTCCCGGGCTGCACAGCTCACAGGACCAGCTCCCCAGCCCCCAGGTGACAGTGCAGGCCACCGTCTCCTGCAGGCCTGGAGGGCAGGAGCAGAGCCAGGGAGCAAGTGAGAGCAAGAGAAGACCAACCATGAGGGTGGTCATATAGGGACATGCTGCCCACAGTGCTGTTAGGCACTGTGGGGTAGGGAACACACACAGATGGGGTAGGAAAAGGTCTAAGGCTCTCATAATTGAGGTCTTGGGGGAGGGCAAGCCTCTCAAGCAACTCTGGAATGGCTGGAGGGAGCAAGGAAAGAAGACTGGCCTGGGGTTTTACTGTAGCTGTGGGTGTTAAAGAAAAAATACTCAATGACACCTGTCAAAGATGGTAAAGCGGGGTTAATTCAGAACCACTGTGACAGGTTTATAGACCATTGTGATGGGATTTCACAGGTGAGAAATGAGACTGAGCTCCACCCTGAGTACAGCGTGGGCGAATGAGAATCCATGGCCAGAGATCAGCGTGAGGAGTTCAGTGGATGGAAAACTACTAAAAAAAAAGAATCAGGGTTGAGTGTGTTCTGGCTCAACTGACCTAACAGGATTCTTACTGCAGACAGGCCAGGGTGATCAGACATCAACTGATGGTGGAGGAGGAGGAACCTTATCAGATAGGAGGCTGGGGGATTCTGGTTCACCTCGATCACAACGTTCCTGCTAAAACTCCATTTTACAACGAGTGTACAGATAGGCCTGGGAGAAGGTTCAGGACCCAGACAAAGTTTGTTCAAGCAAAGAATCCTGGTCAGGGGCGGGGCCAGGGCAAGAGTTCTGCTCACAGACGGGCTTGTGTGGCTGGAATCTGAAGCCGGTATCAGAGGCAAGAGCCCTGGACTTTCTCATCAGCTTGTCCAGGTGTGGACACGGGGAGGAGGCGGGGGCGGCCTAAGCTGTCAGCAAACACCAAACAAGGCAGAGTCTGGCCGCTCATTATAAGGACAAACATGGGTAAGAAAAACACGCATTCACAATACTTGTTTTTATATAAAGAAATAATAGCCCTAGCCAGGTAGCTCAGTTGGTTAGAGCATTGTCCTGATACACTAAGGTTGTGGGTTCGATCCCCAGGAAGGGCACATGTCAGACTCAACCAACGAATGCGTGAATTAGTGGAACAACAAATTGATGTTTTGCATGTTCTCTCTCTCAAATCAATTAATAACAAAAAAAATTTAAAAAAAGAGAAATACTAATAGGAGCTCAAGAAATAATCAAAACTGTGTATTTGGAGGTGGTTGGTGGGACCAGGATTTGTGGGCAGTGAGTCTTCTTAAGTTAGACTTTTTCTGCCTTATAGATTTATTTAAAATAAGCAGAGAAATTTATATAACCATGTTTTACTATTTACTAGTCTTTCTTTAAGTTTAACTTTTGTACATAGGAACTCATTCTAAGATTTAATTCCTTCAAACATCAAGGTTTACAAAAGTATAACCGTATAAATGAAACTTTTAAATCTCTTGGTAACTAAAAGGACAAGTTGCATCCCACTTTATCCTTTCTTTATATCTCACATGGAGATATTTTCAGCAATAAGTAGCATATTATGATGTAACAGGTATTTGGTTTTACTACCTTAAATGTAGTAGGATTTTCAAAGAGAAATACTAATTGAAACTCAAGAAATGATGAAAACTGTGTATCTGGAGGTAGCTGGAAGGACCACCAAATAAACTTTGATTTTTTAAAAGTGAAGTTTACCCCACATCACTTAAAATAGAAATTCAATTGCTTTTAGTCTTTTAAATGTCAATGTTCTCCAGGAACATGCACATACAAACACTGATGTAAAAATAAAAAATTGACCTGAGTGTTTAAATACATTCATCTCACATCTTCACTTTTTCTTGCCTAAAAAGAACAAAAATTCTATTAAGTTCCACTTACTCTCATATCTCTCAATCAACTCACATTTTTAAGCACAAGAAATTAAAAATGTTATTTCTCACACAGGAAGTAAAATTACAAAGTGCTCAGGGACACTGGAGCCAAGGGGCTGCACCAGTCAGTGGATAAAGGATCCGAAGGAGAGAACGAGTACTGGAATCAGCTCAGGTGAGCAGCCCGCTTCCCACAGGACAGAAGGAAAGTCACTTTCAGAAGGTTCCACCTTCCAGGCTCTCCAGGTTGAGACAGGACCCCTGGAATGGGCCAGTGTGTGGGGATAAAGGGGAGGGACACCTGAGCAGCCCCAGGAGTGAACTCTGGGAGCTCCGCCACCCTCCTCTCCCTGCCAAATACTGGAAACGCTCCCTCTCTCAGGCTTCATCACACAGCGAGGAAATCCCCAGCCGGATTCAGGGTCAGGCTCTGACCCAAATGAACTCCAAATTCACAGGCCCTAACCCGGGACACGGACTCGCGACTTTCAGACTTTCTCAATGTGCACAAATTACACTCTGCGTGCACCCACACTGTGGATGCAAAACTCCAATCTATGTCTAGAAACAAGCCCTAGGGAACCACAACTAGAACCTCCAAAGGGGCAGCACCCCTCCCCCATGTGCACGTGGGCCCCCAGCTTTCCCAGCCTGTAGCTTCTCTCACTGTAAAGAGGCTCCTTCCATGGAGAGTGTGAGCAGGTAGGACACCTGCAGGGGAGGCCCCCAGGAAGAATGACTGGGCCTTCAAGTACTTCCCTGTGCAGGCTCAGGGGGGCCTCAGATACACTGCCCTTCTCTACATACTACTGGAATTGCTTTGGGACACTTTGATATTTTAAATGACAAAAAAACCCAGTGCTTGAACTAGCCACCAAAATCACGCTATCCCAGCATTTACAGGGAAAGAAAGGAAGAAAAAGGGTCTTTTTACTAGTTCAATTAGAAAATCCCTAATATGTTTTTTTTCTTCAGAAAATGATGTCAGTTATTTCTATTTAGAGGAAAAGTAATTGGTTTGTAAATAATTCCTCACACTCGAACACTTCTGCTCCACAAGTCTAAATCTGTAATTTTATTTGAAAACACCCAAAGGGAAAAAAAAGAACAAAAAACACTCAAACTTACTACAAATGGGAAGTAAAACTGAAATGTTTAATTTTTTTCTGAAATTCATCTTTTTCTTGCCTGTTTGGAACTATTTTATGTTGTCTTTCAAGCTCTACTGATGAACTATGTTCTACCCCTACTGAAAAAACATACATAAGTCGGTTAAGTCTTTTCAAGTGACAAAAGCAGGGAGGGGTCCTGCTCACAGGTCAAAACACCCAGGAAAGTTTCTAAAGAGGAACCTCCACCCGAAGGACTTCCCACGGGACGGCTGTGCCCAGGGAAAGCTCTCGGGGAGAGGAATAGGGATCTCATACTACGTATTCTAGGTGGTTATTCTCGGCTTTCCTCTCATGTAAGACATTCACAGAGAAAAACCCCCAAATCTTTTAAAAAGAGCCATTCATGGCCCTGTGGATAAATGAGAAACAAGATAGTTGATGCTGTAAATGATAACAAATAGTTGATGCTGTAATTCAGATATGTCAAACTGGCGTTCAGGAAATCGCGGAAGAATCTGGAAATTCAGAAATGCATATTGCTCCTCCCACGAAGAAACAGGCTGGGTGGGTGCGTGGGTGGGAGAAAAGGGCCGTGCATTTGAGACCCCGTTCCCCAAACATTTGGAAAACTGAGGAAAGACCGGCTCCCCCTGAGGATAAAGGTGGGGCTGGGGACCCTGCACACTACAGCTCCTCCCACGCACAAGCCCTGCAGACCGAGCCACGCTTTCCCCCGGTGACCCTCCCCTTGTCACCGCACCATCTGGGGAGACGCAGGGCTGGGGGCGCAGAGCCGCCGGGAGAGTCCTCAGCGCCGAGGTCGCTGCGCGCAGCGACGGGACGGACAGCGCGCGGGAGTCCGGCTGCCGGCCCAGCCCCCCCGCGTCGTGCCGGGGGAGACGCGGGTCCCCCATGCGCTGGGGGACCTCGGGTCCGCAGACTTTGGGCTCGACCACCGCGAGGCCAGGTCTCGCCAGAGCCGGTTTCAACCGGCCCCCGACCCTCGTCCTGGGAAACCCGGCCTCCAGACTCACCACTTTCCGGCTTCTGGGGTCCCCCTAGCGTCGACTCCTCGGCCCGCGGCTGCGCGAAGGCAAAGCGGACTGCGGACGCGGCGGACACACCTCGGCCGTTAACCGCAGGTGAGACGCGATCAGCAGCGCCGGCGCCGGGAGCGCCCACGCGGTTTCAAGCGCGTGCCCTGCTGCCGCTCCCTTGATTGGACAGCTCGGAAGGACCCTCCCCCTGTTTTTCCGAGGGACCACCGGGAAGGCGGGGGTCAGTTGGCTGGACAGGGCTTGTCTCCTGGGCAGCTGGCTTTGAATTAAAATCCTCACCCAAGAATATGTTCATTGATTTTAGAGAGAGAGGAAGGGAGAGAGCAGGAGAAAGAAATCAATGTGAGAGAGAGACATTGATGAGTTGCCTCCCATTGGTGCCCCGACTGGGGATCAAATCCGCAAACTTTTGGTGCATTGGACCACGCTTCAACCTGGCCAGGGCAAAAAGCCTTTATTCTCAAAAGCCAGTGCCATAATATTGGCTTCTTTGTGTGTTGGGTAAAGAAGTGAGACCTTGCGCGGTGGCATCAGGACAAACCTTTTAAGAAACCAAATATTCCTGAGGAAAAATTACCTGAATTTGAATGCACATGGTAAAATTGACCCCTAAAGTATAATGATTATGATAAAGGAAGGCTAACTGAAACTTTAAGATAACATAGTCCGTCAGTAGGTCTATGGAAGGAATTGGGATTTATGGAAGTTCTTGCACTGTCATCGCAAGAACCCTGCAGTGCCATGTTTCTGACATCCTCTTCCCTTAACTTCCTTTTACCTTACATAAATGTCCCTCTACCTGGGCACACAGGTCAGAATGTGCACGTGGCTTGCCCTGTCTGTATGCGTTGGGTTGCAACCCTTTCTTTTTCCCAAATGAATCCTTTTTGGTGACGAAGCACCTAGTCGCTATTATATGAAGACATTAGCAAAGTTTATTTGAAAGTCTGGAATTAGAATGGGACATTTTAACATACTTTCCCAGGAAATGAAAAACATAATATATGATAGCATACAACAGCTGAAAAAACTGTTAATAAACTATTTTTAAGAAATACCTACAGGTGTTCACTTAACAAAAAAAATACACATACATTTAATCACATACAATGAAACATAATCAAAAACATACTGATACCCTAACACAGAATAAAACATTTGAAAAAAATTTAACCTACCTGTATATAAGAAATAACTTCAATAGCATTAAACAATAAAATATAATTAAAAAAAGAAATACACTTCAATTCACCCATGAATCTAACAAACTTCAAAATGGTGAGAAAATATTGAATGTTTTAAAGAAAAACCACTACCCTTTAATCTTATGTGCTATTGTTGAAAGAAAACTCAGAATTATCACACTCAAATATTCATTTCTGAAAGTAATTAGTAGAAATCCACACTCCAGTGATGCACTTCAAAAAATGTTTAATAAACACAATGTATTCACAACTTTAATAAGCTGAAATTTTCATGTTGAAATTTTTCTGGCACCTTATACATAGATTAATTTCTATCAAGCTTTCTCATGTTACTTACATTTCTGTTTGTCTTCTGTGGGGGTTTTCACATGTAAGAATGTGGATCAATTCGAGTGTTTCCCATTGTGTTTACATTCAATGGATTTTACCCAGTGAATTCTTTCATACTTTTGATAGAAACTGGAATAACTGAAGCCTTCCCCACATCCTGTGTTTTCATATGGTTTTTCTCCAGTGTGCCTTGTGTCTTCTAAAGACTGTGATAAATGAAGGCTTTTCTCTATTTCTTACATTCATGGAATTTTTCTCAGTGTGAGTTATTTCGAATGATCTCTGTAGGCTTCACCACTTTGTTCACATTCAAAGGGTTTCTCTCCAGTGAGATTTTTCATGCTAAAAAAAATCCCCCCCAAAAACCGAAGACAACTGAATGCTTTATTACATTAAAAAAAATATTTTATTTAGTTATTTTTAGAGAGGGGAAGGGAAAGAGAGGGAAAGATCAATGGGTGGTTGCCTCTCACTTGCCCCCTACTGGACACCTGGCCTGCAACCCAGGTATGTGCTGTGACTGGGAATTGAACAAGTGACCTTTTGGTTCACAGCCTGGCACTTATCAGCCAAGGCACTTCATTTTTTTAAATACATGATTTCTCTCCAGGTTGATTTCTTTCATGGGTTCGAAAATTTGTTAATATCTGAAGGCTTTTCCAAATTACTTATATTCACAGGGTTTTTCTCTAGCCTGAGTCTGTTTGTATACCTCTCTGAAAGGTTCTATTGTGACTGCAGTCTTTTCCATGCTCCTTACATTCCTAGGGTTTCTCTCCAGCACGAGTTCTTCCATGTTTTTAAGGAACTGTGTCCTCCATAGACTTTACCTTCGTTGCTAACAGTCATGGCGTTTCTCTGCAGTGTGAGTTCTTTCTGACATCACTGGGATATCTGAATGCTTTACCATGTGCTCAACATTCATAGTGTATCTGCACTGTGAGTTCATTTATGTATTTGGAAATCCTTATGAAAACTGAAAGTTTTACCACGTTCCTTACAGTCATAGGGTTTCTCTCTAGCATGTGTTCTTTCATGTTTTTGAAGAGCACTGTGATCTCTGAAGGCTTTCCCACATTGTTTACACTGATGGGGTTTCTCTCCAGTGTGAGTTCTTTCATGTTTTTGAAGATAACTGTGATCTCTGAAGGCTTTACCGCATTGCTGACATTCACAGGGTTTCTCTCCCATGTGAGTTTTTTTGTGTATGTGTAAGGAACTGTAAAATTTGAAAAATTTATTACATTGTTTACATTCATAGGGTTTCTCTCCAGTATGTGTTCTTTTATGTTTTTGAAGAGAAGTGGGGTAAGTGAATGCTTTGCTACATACTTTACATTCATAGGGTTTTTCTCCAGTGTGCGTTCTTTCATGGATTTGAACATAACTGGAATAACTGAAGGCTTTCCCACATTGTTTACATTCATAGGGTTTCTCTCCAGTGTGAGTTCTTCCATGTACTTGAACTTGACTAGAAGAACTGAAGGCTTTACCACAAATTTTACATGCATATGGTTTCTCTCCAGTGTGTGTTCTTTTATGCTTTTGAAGAGAACTGGGATAAGTGAAGGCTTTGCTACATATTTTACATTCATAGGGTTTCTCTCCCGTGTGAATTCTTTCATGGGTTTTTAAGGAACTGGGATCTCTGTAGGCTTTCCCACATTGTTTACATTCATAGGGTTTCTCTCCAGTATGAATTCTTTCATGTATTTTTAAGGAACTGGTATCTCTATGGGCTTTCCCACATTGTTTACACTCATAGGGTTTCTCTGCAGTGTGAGTTCTTTCATGTGCTTGAACATGGCTAAAACAATGGAAGGTTTTAGCACATATTTTACATGCATAGGGTTTCTTTTCTGTGTGAATCCTTTTGTGTCGCTGTAAGAAACTGTAAGATGTGTAGGATTTACCACATTGTTTACACTCATAGGGTTTCTCTCCAGTGAGTGTTATTTTAAATAGAAGTGAACACGAACAACTAAAGGCTTTCCCACATTTCCTATGTTTATAGGTTTTCTCCCTACTGTGATTTTTTTCAGGTTTTTCAACATACTGGAGATAACTGAAGGCTTTACCACATTCTTTACACTTATAAGACTTCTCTCCATATTTCTGAAATTCGTATGCTTTGTGTCCAGTGTGACATTGGATGTGCCTATTCAGGGATGAGTGATGCATGAAGACTTTTCCACACACACGGCATTCGCAAGTTTTCACACCAGTGGTTTTCTTGGTCAGGCTGAGATTTGAAATACGGCTGGAGTTCCCTCCACACTGACTGATCTCTTCGCTTCCACAGACCTTCTCTACCGCTTGACTTCTGTCGACAATGAAAAGCACAGTATTAATGACTCTTTATTAATGATTTTATATTCATTATATTTATTATGATTTATAGGAAAAGTGTAGGTATTCTGTCTTTTCTGAATTGTCTAAAATAAAATATGCTGAATGTGTTTTAAGACGACTTCACCCTTGCTATTATCAAACCATGATAGTCACATATAGGGCTTGTTAATACTGTTTCCCAGTGAATTATTTTATAAACACTGAACATGCATGATACATTTCAGAAAGTATTTTTGGTAAAAATTTTCTCAGAAGACATTCACAGCAGGGTTTGTTTTGTTTGCTTCTTTAAAAAATTTCATAACATACTAGACTTCTCACATGAGACACTGCTTTCTGTTGTTCAACTCACCTTAGTTTTCTTCCCTGGTTTTTGTAGCAATTTTCAATGTCATGTTCTTCCCATTTTATTCCTAAAATGCAGACCCAGAAAAATGAGTCCAAAGAATTCATACTACAGAAAAATAATTAGCTTCTAGATCCACGAGAAACTGTGATCATGCCAAGTTATTCACCAACATCTCCCCTTTCCACATTATACATCTTGGCTATGTCAAACGGACACTTGTTTGTTTAATTGACAAGTGAATGGAGGTCACCATGCTTACCTATGGAGGCCAGGTTCCTCAAGGTCTCCTGCATCACATCTCTGTAGAGCTGCTTCTGCGCAGGATGCAGTAAAGCCCACTCCTCCAGACTGAAGCTCACAGCCACATCCTCAAAAGCCACTGAGTCCTAGAAACAGTCCGAATATATGTACAGTACAATATGTGGGACTGACAGCACTGGACATCTGTGTGATCCTCTCGTCTCCAAACATTTATCCTATGACTGATTATCACAAACTTACTTTTTGTCCACACTTACTTTCTCATACATTTAACAGCATAATGAACACATGGAAATGACTTACACATTGTTACTATGATCACATTACATGCCCCTCCCTCCAATGGTAGGGTTCAGAGAATGTCTGGAAATGACAAATGCTATTCGAATGAAACAAATACAATCATTTTCAAACCATCAATTCCTTGTGAGAAAAACTTTCATCTTTATTACCAACCATTTTCAGCACTCCATGAGGTAGAGGCTTAAATCTGTATGAAATTTCAATAAATAAAACATAGTGAAAAATTGGAAGCCTTTCCTTCCATTCCCATCACCAAACATGAGAGTCCAGGGGGCCTGTGTACATCACTTTCAACAAAGCCAGCTGACCACGTTGTTCTAAAGTCCAGGCCTTTCCCGGGAATCAGATGCAACTGGCTCAACGCAGATATGCTTGTGCAGAACATGCTTGTAACTCGTGTATCACAGACTCAGCTCTTCCTTTCCCTCTCTGTCCAATTTTATGGGGCTAGAAGGTTATTAAGAAGTTGGAGCTCAGACACAAGGAAGGTATAAAAAATGAGACGACAAAATCCCTGTACTCGTGTGGTCAGGGCAGCTTCCAGCCCGATTTTAGAACACACAGTGAGAGGACAGGCCAGGAGAGCTCTGTCTAACCAAACTCTAACCGTGTACCCCGGGACTGGCTGCCCTTGAGGAAGAGGTGAAGAGCTATAGATTGTATGCGAGTTCACTTAATTCCACATACTCTGATGATGAATCTGCCTATGATTATACAACACATAAAGGAACAGGGCTTTCCTCTAAAAAACCCCCAAAATTTCCATCCTCCTATTTCAGGAGAAAAAAATTATTCGACAAGTCACTCTAGAGGCTGCCTTGCGATCGTCTGGTGTGGCACTTAAGGAACTTAGGAGTGGAAGGAAGGAAGGGAGGGAGGGAGGGAGGAAGGGAGGAAGGGAGGAAGGGAGGAAAAGAGGAAGGAAGGAAGGAAGGAAGGAAGGAAGGAAGGAAGGAAGGAAGGAAGGAAATAACTTGGAATGAACTACTCTTCTTAGATCCAACAGAGTCTTGAGGTCATGGGGGAAGTAGTATCTCCAAAATTTAAAAAGAGAAAAGACAGTATGCCCCATACTGTCTTTTAAAATATGCCCCAAATATTCTGTTCTTAATGAGGGCTATACTAAAACAATTCAAATTCACCAGAGTTTAATGCAAAGACAATGAAGAACAAAAAACGACAGAACACAATATCCGTGAAGCCTAAAGCAATCTTCCTTAACATGAGGATTGAAATAAACACAATGGGAATACCCGAAAAAAGGAAAGACAGGAAGAAACAGGAGGTAAGTGGAGTAATAATCACTGGAAATTCCTAAAATTAATGATAGGTGACACACTGTAGATCCACAAAGCTCTAAAACACTGAAAATGCACATACCTATTCAAATTAGACAAAAATCAAAGACAAAAGAAATACACTGAAAGAAGCCAGAGGAGAAAGCAGAACTTAGGTATAGAGGGACAAGATTTGAAGGAAAGTCAACTGCTTTTCAGAAACCATGCAAGCAAGAACAGAGTGAGATAAAAGACCGAATGTTTTGAAATTTAAAAAACACTGCGGAAAGATTATTGCAAGGACAATAATCCTTCAAAAATAGAGAAGTAAGGACTTCTGAGACAAAAATTGAGGGAATTAGTCACTAGTATACCTACTTTAAATGAAACATTAAAAATTTCATCACAAAGAATATAAATGATAAAAGATAGAGGATTAGAAAAGAAATAAATGAAGGTAAAAATATTTTGTATTTCTTAAAATATTAGCAATAATGTATTTGGTGTTATAAGCTCATGGGTAATGGAAATAAATGATAACAATGTGTAAGAGGCAGCGACAGGGGATTGGGAGAATAGTGAGGTATGAGGTACTTGCAGAAACAGCAAAGCGGTACAGAGGGTGTGGGTTAGTCATAACTGTATACTCAAAACTCAAGGAAAACCAATAAAAATGTTTTTAAAACATGGCTGATTTGTTGAGAGAGGAGAAAAAACAATTAGTAAAATCCTCAAAGCCAAAGGCAGCAGAAAAAAAGTTTGAAGACAAGAAACAAAGAACAAGGGTAACAAATAGAAAACCATTAAAGGTTTGGCAAATATAAATCTAGTTGTATCAATAACCACTTTCATCATCAGTGGTCTCAATACAACTGAACAATACAGTAATATCAGATTTCGTAAAAAACCACACTTGCATGTTGTCTATTAAAATACACTTTAAATGTGAAGACAGATAGATAAAAGGTGAAGGGATGAAGAAAAGTAGACCATTCCAACAGTAATCAAAGGACAGATATATGAATTATAGACAATGAAGAGTTCAAACCAAAGAAACTCAGAGATGGAGGGACATTATGTAATGACAAAGGGGGCCATCACTACGAGGACACAGCCATCCTGTAGGTACATGTGCATAACAACATGCGTCAAAACTACATAAGGCAAGAGCTGATAGAATGCTGGAGAAACAGATGAATCCACTACGGTACCTAAACACTTCAACAACCCATGATCATGAATTATAAATTCCAGCAGCAGCAGATCAGGAAGAGCAGAGTGGACATGAGCAGCACTATGAAACAACTGAGCTAAATTGTGATCCGAGGAATACTTCATGCCACAACAACAGAATGCACTTTCTCAAGTTCACATGGAACATACGCCAAGACAGAACAGATCCTGGGACATAAAACATACCTTAAAATCTGAAAGAATAGAAATCATACAAAATATGCTCTCAGACTACACAGGAATTAATCTAGAAATCAGTAACAAAGGATAATTGGGAATGCCCCAAATATGTGGAGATTCAACAACATATTTCTAAATAACAGATAGGATCAAAGAAAAAAAATAATCTCTGGAGAAACAAAATTATTTTGAACCAAAAAAAAAAAATGTACCATAATTAAACTTTGTCAGAGACAGCAAAAGCAGTGGCTACATGGAAATTTAGGCCATTAAATAAATATATTAAAAAAAAGAAAGATCTATAATCAATAACGTAAGCATCTACTTTAGGAAATAATAAAAAAAGAGCAAATTAAACCCAAAGTAAGCAGAATAAAAGAAATAAAAAAATTAGAAAAGAAATCAGTATGATTGTGGGAAATCAATAGAAGAAAAAAAATTTAAAAGCTGCTTCTTTGACAAGATGAATAAAATTGGTAAACATCTAGACAAGATAACTAAGAAAAGAGGAAAGGCAGAAATTACTAGTATTAGAAAATAAAAGAGGGGAAAGTGAAAAATAAAAAAGGATTTGATAAAATTGAATATTAGCTTATGATAACAAACTAGCAATAGAGGGGAACCTCTACTTCTCAAGAAAGAACAGACTCAAAACCTGTAGCTAAATTCATCACATTTGTTCTTTATGACATGAGTGTGTATGTGAAACACCAGAGAGAACCCACAACAACAAAGATAACTCCTAGAATTAATGAGAGTATAGTAAGGATTAAGGATGCACAAGTCAATTGCTTTCCTATAGACCCACACAAACAGACCCAACTAGTCTTTGACAAAGGAAGAAGGGCAATGCAATGGAAAAATGAAGTATTTTAAACAAATTGTGCTGCAAATAATGAATAGCCGCATACAAACACACACCATCACAAAAACAAAGAGAAAAACAGGCTATACACCTTTCACAAAAATTAACTCAAAACACACCATGGCCCTGACCGGTGTGGCTCAGTTGGGCATCATCCAGCAAAGCTAAAGGTCGCTGGTTTGATTTCCGGTCAGGGCACATGCCTGGGTCGCGGGCCAGGTCCCCAGCTGGGGCGCTTGGAAGAGGCAATGGATAGATGTATCCCTCTCGCACTGATGTTTCTGTCTCTCTCTTTCTCCTTCTCTTCCCCTTTCGCTAAAAATAAATAAATAAAATCTTAATAAAACACACAGATATAAATGTAAAATGCAAAAGGCATAAACTCCTACAGGATAATATATGAGAAATTCTACGTGCAAATAAAAGAACGACGAAGTATCACTACACATTTATTATATGGCTGAGATGCAAAACACTCAGAACATCAAATGCTGGTGGAGATATGAAGTTCAGGGTAATCCTACTCATTGCTGGTGGGAATGGAACTGGGCATGCCTGGATTGGAGACAGGAATTTTCAATACTAACTGTACTCTTACTATATATAAGATCCAGCGATCATATTCCTTGGTATAGGCTTAAATGAATTGAAAGCTAATGTTCATACAAAAACTTGTATATGAATATTTGTAGGCACTTTATTCATAATTGGCAGGAGTTAGAGTTAAGCAAGATATCCTTCAAGAGGCAAACAGGCGATCAGAGGTAAATCCATGTGGTGATATATTTTTTAGCGATAAAAAAGAAATGGGGTATTAAACCATGAAAACATAGGAGGAATCTTAAAAGGACATTGCTAAGTAAAAGAAGCCAATCTGACAAGGCCGCACATTGCATGATTTAGAGTATACAGCAATCTGGAATAGACAAAATTATGAGCCAATGGAAATCTTTGGCTTTGAAGAATTTAGGGGCTGGTGGGAGGAATGAATGAATAGGGGAAGCAAGTGTCCACAGAGCCCCTTCATGGGTGTGTTTGTACTGTCCTTCTGGAAGCCCAGGGAACCAAGGACAGTGGCTTCTTTCAAGGAACTGCAGGTAAAGTGGAGGAGAGACTGTTCCAAGACGTGACTGTTGCCTGAATGTCCAGCTAGACCTGGGCCAGAATGGAGTTGCTTCTTGCAAAGCCCTTCAGAGACTGATCTCAATCGATGTTTTCCTTTTGACATAAGCCAGTAGCTCTCCCATGTCCCACGGCATGTCCCTCGTCAAACATGGAAGGCATTTTCCAGTACTAATAATCAGGCATGGGAAAATCAGGCCGCTAGGAGGGTTAGAGGCCTCCTCCATGACACTTGGTTGCTGTATAGAGTTTAAGTACCCTGGGCTTAAGTAGGGTTTGAACTAATCCCTTTGCTGTGCCAAACTGAAATGACGGTGTCATCCACTGTAACCCAGAGGGACGGCATCTTTTCTTTTTTAATTGAAAAAAAAATCCTCACCTGAGGATATATTTATTGATTTTTAAAGGGGGAGGGGAGAGAGAGAGCGAGCGAGCAAAACATTGATGGGAAAAAGAAACATCAATAGGGTTGCCTCCCATACGTGCCCCGACCAGGCATCAAACCCACAACCTCTTTTTGGTGTATGGTACGATGCTCCAACCAACCGAGCCACCCAGCCAGGTCACGGTCAGGATCTTTGTTGCAACACGTGCAGGGGCGACAGAGTTACTTAGGCATCCTGGGGCACCCTCTGGAATCTGCCACCTACTGGCTGCCGTCCCTGTCTTTTTTTCCTCTTTAAGGAGTGACCATCTGATAGGTTCACCTCATTCACAGGGTATAAACATCCCCTCCCCCAGTCTCTCACTAGTGTGTGGAAAAACCCAGCTTCAGTCACACCTTCACTCTAAATACACAGTAGGGACACTGACCCAGGACCGCTATAAAGAGGGCTCCATTCCCATACACTGCTCACAACTCAAGAGTCCTCTAAATATAAAAAAACCCAGGCCCAGTGGAGTCAACAAAACAGCACAGGGAGCTCGGCCCCCGGGAGGGCCCCCCGTTAAGCAGCCGCTCACAGAGCCGGAGCCACCAGGCTCCTGTCAGCCTGACAGATAAGAGGGACCAGGGGAAAGGGAGGCCGAGGCAGGAGTTGTCAGGAGTCAAACATCAAACATGTGGAGCCCGACCACTCATAACAAGAACAAACACAAGCAGGAAAAATGTGCAATCCTACTGGATTGCTTTTATATAAAGACACTCAAAACAGGTGAGCAAGAAGCGAGCAAAACTGGTTACTGGAGGGTGGCTGGAGGATCGGCACAGGAGTGGAGCAGGACATGCGGGCAGTGACCTTTTCCGGTTAGTTTGCTGTACAGGAACTCTTTAAACATTCCAATGCATTATTTATTTAAAATAAGGAGAGGAATGTATATATACTACATTTTCCTATGATTACTAATTATTTTAAATTAATTATTGTTAAGTTAATCTAAATTTTGGATTTCTGGTCAAGATGGCAGCATAGGTAAAATGGCTCATCTCCTTGCACAACCACATCAAAATTACAACTAAAATATAGAACAACCATCACTCTGAACTGTCAGAAATCCAGTGGAATGGAAGTCTGATAACTACTGATTTGATGAAACCATACCCATCCAGACTTGTAGGAAGGGCAGAGATGCAGAACGGACTGGTCCCACATCCATGTGTGGCGGATAAAAATCCAGGAGGAATATTTCGGGAGTGAGGAGTCCCTGCCCCACACCAGGTTCCCAAGCCCAGGGTTCCAGTGCCAGGAAGATAAGTCCCTAGCTGCAAAAACAAGTAGGGATTGAACTGGTGAAAAAAGCAGCTGGAGTCCCAAGCAGTTCCCCTTAAAAAACCCACATACAGACTCACTCAGACTCACTCCCTCAGAGCTCCAGCACCTGGGTAGCAGCTTGAAAGGCACCAGTGGCATACGAGGAGGAACTGAAGTGTCCAGCATCAAGGCAGGAGCTCCCAGACAGAAAGGTGGGCAGAGGCCAATGTCCTTTTTCTGAATCCTCCCTTCACAGAGCCAGAAAGCCAGCAGGTAGATGCCATATCTGAGATTCCATCAACCTGGCTAGCACTGTTTGCCAGGCCCTGGAGATCCCCTGAGGCTATGCCCCACCCAGTTTATGGCCTTACCCAAACTGTTAACCTTGACTTTTCCATATGAATGGCTGGTCTTGGCTCATGATTCACAACTTCCTAAATCCTACCAAACAAGCAACAGCTGGCCTCAGTAATCCCCCAACCCTGGTACTTCTTGATAAGTGGCCCAGGGGTTACCAGGAGCCAGCCCAGATTTACAGCTTGGCTTCGCCTAGAAACTTCCAAGCTCAGCATAAGTAGCAGCCATCTCTGGTTGCTTTACAGCTCAGGCAGGGTGGCCCCAGGCAGAACACAGGTGGGGCCGACCTTGGCCTGCACCACTCTGGAAACCCCAGAGCCTGTGCACCCACTGAACAGCTATAGACCATGTTGGAGCACCACCACCATGCCCCTGCATAGCCGATCCTCCACCGAGGGTGGAGGCTGGCGATCAGTGGTCACAAGCAGTCCTTGCCGCTGACTGGCCTATGTAAGTCCCTCCCATTGATCTGCTAACAGCAACCAGGGCTCAACTGCAAGAGGAGGGTGTACTAAGCCCACAAAAAGGACATATCTCGAGTACCTGCCTTGGGTGATAGGGGAGGCTGTGCCACTGGACCCTACAGGACACCTACTACATTAGGCCACACTACCAAGACAGGGAGTCATAACAGCTCTGCCTAACACATAGAAACAAAGACAGGAAGCCTGCCAAAATGAGGAGACAAAGAAACATGGCCCGAAAGAAAGAAAAGATCAAAACTCCAGAAAAAGAACTAAAAGTGGAGGTAAGCAATCTATCAGATGCAGAGCTCAAAACACTGGTTATAAGGATGCTCAAGGAACTTAGTGAGGACCTCAACAGCATAAAAAGGATCCAGTCAGAAACGAAGGCCACACTAATTGAAATAAAGAACAATTTACAGGGAAACAACAGTAAAGTGGATGAAGCTGAGTATCAAGTTAATGATTTGAAACATAAGGAAGCAAAAAATAAATCAATCAGAACAAGAAGAAAACAGAACTCCCCCAAACGAGTATAGTGTAGCAACCTATGGGACAGCTTCAAGTGTTCCAACATTCACATCATGGGGTGCCAGAAGGAGATGTGAAAGGGCAAGAAACTGGAAATCTATTTGAAAAATAATGAAAGAAAACTTCCCTAATTTGGTGAAGGAAATAGTCATGCAAGTCCAGGAAGCACAGAGTCCCAAACAAGATGGATGCAAAGTGGCCCACTCCAAGACACGTCATAATTAAAATGCCAAGGGTTAAAGACAGAGAGAGAATCTTAAAAGCAGCAAGAGAAAAGAACTTAGTTACCTGCAGCGGAATTCCCATAAGACTGTCAGCTGATTTCTCAAAAGAAACTTTGCAGGCTAGAGGGATTGGTAAGACATATTCGAAGTCATGAACGTCAGGGACTTACAGCCAAGATTGCTCTACTCAGTGAAGGTACCATTTAGAATTGAAGGGCAGATAAAGAACTTCCCAGACAAGAGAAAACTAAAGGAGTTCATCATCACCAAAACCATTATTATATAAACTGTTAGAGACTTATTTAAGAAAAAGAAGATCAAAACTATGAATATTAAAAGGGTAATAAACATAGCCAGCAACAATTGAATCTGAAAAACAAACTAAGCAAACAAGAACAGAGATGGAATCGTGGATATGGAGAGTGTTTTGATAGTTGCCATATGGGAGGGGGTGTGGGGTCACGGATGGAGAGGTGAGGTGGTTAAGAAGTACAAACAGGCAGTTACAGAATAGCCATGGGGATGTAGGTAGAGTGTAGGAAACGGAGCAGCCGAAGAACTTACAGACTTGACCCATGGGTATGAACAATGGTGTGGGATTGCCTGAGGGAGTGGGGGATGCTGGGTGGAAGGGGGCAAAGGGGGAAAAATTGGGACAACTCTAATGCATAACCAATAAAATATAATTTAAAAAATAAAAAAGAATAAAAATAAAAAGCAAAAAAATATATAAAATTAATTAAATTTTAACTTTTCTACATAGGAAACCACTCCAAGATTTAATCCTTTAAACACTGAATGACATAAATGTGCAGAACATAAAAAAATTTACAAATCCAATTTTAACTAAAAGGACAAAAAACCTTTATGACAGTTTTCTCTCTATTATATTCCACACTGGGGATAGTATCAAGCATGAGTAGCATATTAGAGTGCATTAGGGGTTTGCAGTTAAGCCCTGAAATATAATAGAAATTTCAAATATAATTTACACAAGCTTTGAGGTGGTTTTCTCTTATCAATAAAAATAAAACTTCAAAAATCTTCCCTCCCATCCATTAAACTAGGAGTTCATTTTCCTTAGGAATAGTCAGTCCTTTTCTTTTTCTTTCTTTTTAAGATAAATAATAAATAATTTAATTATTTATTTTTAGAGAGGGAGAAAAACATCGATTGGTATTAGAACCATAACCCACGCAACCCAAGTGAGTGCCCTGCTTGGGTGTTCGAACTGGCGACCCTTCGCGTTGTACTAGGATGCCCGGCCAATGGAGCCACACCAGTTTGGGAAGGAATAGTTTATCCTTTTCAGTGTCGAAGTTCCCTAGGGACCTAAGGACAGAGACACACACACACACACACACACACACACACACACAATGGAAAAGGACTTGAGAGCGCCCATCTGACATCTTCAGGCTCTCTTGCCTAAATGAAACCAAAACTCTGTTTATTTCCACAGTTATCGTACCTTACTCACTTGGTATCTTTCAATCAAGTTATATTTTAAAAGCCCAGGTACTAATGGAAGCTAGAATCAAAGGGCTGCAATACTCAATGGATAAAAGAATCCAAAGGAATGAAACACAAATACTGGAATCAAAACTGATAAGCAGTCTGTCCCTACAGTTGAGGGGGGAAACCCGCCACACATCCAGAAAGTTGAACGTAATCATAATCGGTAACTTTAGGTCTAGGTACTCCTGCTTGAGACATCTGTTTCTTGCCTGTTTGGAACTATTTTTTAGTCTTTCAAGCTTTATTGATTAAATATATTTTACTCCTAATGAAAAACGGACACATATAAGTCAATAATTTTTTTCAGGGTGACAAACCCAGGGAGAAGTCGTGCTCAGGGAAACACCCAGAAAGTTTCCAAACAGGAACTTCACCTAAAAGCACTTCCCCTAGGATTCTGTGCCCAGGACAGATCCTGGGGGACAGAGGCAAGGATTTCAAGCAACAGAGGTCCGGGTGGTTATTCCTGCCTTTCCTCTCACGTAAAATATCCACGCGAAATATAAATCTCTGAAGAGCCATCTATGACTGCGGAAAAAGAATAAACAATTAAAATACTGGGTCTGTTGGAAATGCACCACGGAGACAAATAGTTGATATTGATGTTGTGAATCGCGGAGAGGAAGTTGGCTTGGGAATTCGAGGAGAGATCTGGAAATTTAGGGACTTGTTGCCAGTCCCAGGAAGAGACAGGCTGGGGCACAGAAACATCTGGAAAACTCAGGAGAAAATGGGACCCCTGAGGAGAAAGGAGGGACTGGGACCACACAGACCAGAGGTCCACCACGCAAGGACTCGGAAGACGGAGTCACGATTGACCCCTGATGACCCTCCCCGAGTTCACCGCGCATTCTGACGAGACGCGGGGCTGCGGGTGCAGAGCTGCCCAGAGGGACTCCGGGGCGGGGCCGAAGTCGCCGAGCGCAGTGATGGGACTGGACGCCTGGGTCCGGCCACCGGACCAGCCCCTACATTGCAGGCCGGAGGGGACCGACGTGGACTCTGGTCCACCGACTTCAGAGGGGACCGCAGAGAGCCCGTCCCGCCACAGCCGATTCCAACCGGTTCTAACCAGCCTCTCGTCCCCATTTCTGCACCCCAGCAGCACTCACCATGTCTAGGTTTCCCGGGTCTCCCCGAGTCCTGCCTACGAATCCCACAAGCAGTGCCTACTACAGACCGACTACAGTGCAACAGACCGTTCAGCCGAGTTACCAACGACCCTGAAGGACAGGCGACACCCAATCCCCAGCGCCGCTGGAACAAGTTGGGACGTCCACGACTTCTCGTTGCGTTGCCCCTCCCACCTGCCCCAGCGGCACTCCTGACTGGACAGATCACAAGGCCGCGCCCCCTTGTGTCTGAGTGACAGCCGACGGGAGGACGCGTGGCTCCGCTAAACAAGCCTCCCCTGGACAGCGGGGACCTGACCTCGCCTGTTTCATTACATTTAAACAGAAGGGTTTTGTTTTGTTTTCGTTTTTGTTTTTGCTTTTTGCCTAGGGCAACCTCTATTGTTTCCCCCGAGCTGTTTGTGATGAATGCGAGGGCACAGGCTTACACAGGAAATTCCTGATTGAGTTTCCAAGTGGTGCAAGTAAGTACGGAGCATGAGATCAGTCCCGGCCAGGCCACAACGGAACAAGACGCTCTTATGTCCATTAGGGTCAAGGGTTTGGCTTAGGTTGTGAGACCACTCGTGGAACTCAGAGCTTTGCTTAGCAACTCACTTAAATGCGGCCTCACGGTCTACAATAGGAGTCTGGCGCTATTTAAGTCTTTGATCCTCGAAAACCTTGAGCTTCGCCCCCTCTTCCCTTCCCCACCCCCTCTCATTGGGCCGTTAAGAGAAAGAATCCCAGAGCGCTTGGCTCTGGTGGGAAGCTGGAACGCGCAGCTCCCGTCCGAGCGCTAGACTCCAAGTCTAACCACAGGGTGTGAGATGTGTTTATTACATTCGCAGGTGTGGATTTTACACTGAAAGGGGATTTAATTTAGGTCAGTTTTTGCATTAGTCCCCAGAGACTTTTGAGATTTCAACGGCTGTAATATCCGTAAGACAATTGATTTCTATTTTTTAGTAATATAAGAAAAAAGTTAAAGCATTATCTAAATGTAGGATGCACGTGGAAACTTCTCTCCCTAGCTTTTTTGAGGTATAACTGACTAATGCAATTGTCTGGATTTAAAGATTACAGCCTAGCCTGGTAGCTCAGTTGTTAGAGCATCCTTCGAATTTGCCAAGGTTGCTGGCTGGATCTCTGGTCAACCAATAAATGCATAAATAAGTGGAAGAACAAAAATCGATGTCCCTCTCTCTTTCTCTCTGCCCTCCTCCTCTTTCTCTAAAATCAATAAACAAATATTAAAAAGAAATTTGCTCTGACTGTTGGGGCTCAGTTGGCTGGGCATCATCCTGCAAAAGCGAAAGGTCGCCAGTTGGATTCCTGATCAGGGCAAATGTCTGGGTTGAGATTCGGTTCCTGGTCGGGGTGTCCATGAAAGGCGACCAGTCGGTGGTTCTCACAGCAATGTTTCTCTCCCTCTCCCGCTCCCTTCCTCTCTGTGGTGATCCTGCTTGGAGTTGCTCACGTCAGTAGGAAGAGCCAGTATTCAGTAAAGCAAGTAAGAAACTTTATTCTTTGGCCAAGGAACAAAGAAGAATAAGCAAATGCTCTAATGATTTCCTTTGATCCTGGGGAATCAGGGAAGCATTAAACATTGGGGTGGGGGGAGGTAGGCAGGCCCAGGGGTAGGGATTCCCTAGGAAGGGTAGAGGGTTCTTGGATTTCCAAGGGAACACACACAGAGCTGAAGCTTGGAACATGGCTAGCCATATGTTGCATGTCTCATTTTAACGTTAAGTTACCACACCTGAGCGTGACTTTTAGTATGCTAATGAATACAAGTTCATCAAAATGTCTCTTGGGAAGAGGGTGCCATCTTGGATTTATCCAGTACAAACCAGTTTCTTGGTGGTGGTCTTGGGTCTTAAGTAGCCCTGGAATGACCACTTTAAAAACAAAACAAAACAAAACAAATTCAGCCTGCTTTTTTTCAGGGAACATATTGGAGAGAATACAAGAAAGCCAGTAGAAATTTAAAGATTAACTAATGACTTCCAGTCAAGATGGCAGCATAGGCAGACATGGCTCGACTCCTTGCAAAACCACATCAAAATTACAACTAAAATGTAGACCAGTCATCACCCAGAAACATCAGAAATCAAGTTGAGTGGAAGTCTGACAATAACAGAATTAAAGAATCTACATCCATCCAGACTGGTAGGAGGGGTGGAGACCTGAACCAGGATGGTCCCACATCCATGTGTGGTAGATAAAAATTCTGGAGGGATATCTTGGGAGTGAGGAGTCTCAGCCCCACACCAGGCCCCCCAGCCCAGGGTTCCAGTGCCAGGAAGGTAAGTCCCCACAACTTTTGCCTGCAAAAACCGGTGGGGGTTGAGTTAGTGGAAGAAACTTCTGGAGTCCCAAGCAATTCCTTATAAAGGACCCCCACACAGTCTTACTCAGACTCACTCCCTATGAGGTTCAGCACCAGGGTAGCAGGGAGAAACTGGTGTCTGGCATCAGGAAGAGCAGAAACCATTGTCCCTTTTCTAAACCTAACGCCAGCAGAGTCACAGAACTGGCAGGCTGGTGCCCTATCTAAGACTCCATCAACCTAGTTAGAACTGTTTGCCCCGCCCTGGAGATCCCCTGAGGCTCTATCCCACCCAATTTACAGCTGTTAACAGTGGCTTTTCCATATGAATGCCTGGTCTTGGCTCATGATTCACAACTTCCTAAAGCCTCTCGAACAAGCAACAGCCAGCCTCACTGAGTTCCCAGGCTTCTTGCCTCTGGCTAAGTGGCCCCGGCCCGGGGTTACCAGCAGCCAGCTTAGATTCAGCTTGGCTTTGCCTGGGAATCTCCAAGCTAAGCAGAGACAGAGGCAGATTTAACAGTGGGTGCATCAGGCGGGCGCCCTGGGCCCCGACTTCTGAAGGGCCCTGCAAAACCCCAACTTCACACTTTTTTCTAATGACACCAAGTTTGGTTTCATATGTGCAATTTTAATTATGTACAAGTTTACACTCAGCGGTAAAACCTGATAGTATGTTTATATTTGCTTATTTTCATTATTTCATTACTACGCTGCGTAGGCCCTGCGCGGCTGCACTACCGCTCATCGGAGCGATAGAATCGTATTTGCTACTTTGTACTTGGGAACTCCTGCAGTGCAGACTTACGAGACACACAAAACCACAGGGATGTAAATTAGTTTGTGGATATGTACTTGTTTCATTTATGGTTTTAAAAATATGTATTTTTAAACATGTATTTTTATTTTCCCTGTCTCTTTTTTTTAAGGGGCCCAATATTTTCTTCTGCACCCGGGGCTTCAACCGACCTTAATCCACCTCTGGATAGCAGCCATCTCAGATTGCTCTACAGCTCAGGCAGGGAGGCCCTGGGCAGAGCACAGGTGGGGGCTGACCTTGGCCTGCACCACCCCAGAGCCTGTGCACCCTGTGGACAGCTACAGACCACGTTGGAGCACCACCACCCTGCCTCTGCACAGCTGATCAGTGGTCACAAGCAGTCCTTGCAGCTGACTGGCCTGGGTAAATCCTTCCCATTGCCCTTCTAACAGCAACCAAGGCTTGACTACAAGGGGAGGGTGTACTCAGCCCACACAGAGGGCACACCTCGAGTACCTGGCTTGGGTGATAGGGGAAGCTGTGCCGCTGGACCCCACAGTACACCTACTACATTAGGCCATGCTACCAAGACAGGGAGTCATATATAGCAGCTCTACCTAATACACAGAAACAAAGACAGGGAGGCTGCCAAAATGAGGAGACAAAGATACATGGTCTAAATGAAAGAAAAGATCAAAATTCCAGGGAAAGAAAGTACTACACAAAATGGGCAGAGGGGATATAGGGGGGAAAAATGGGACAACTGTAATAGCATACTCAATAGAATATACCAAAAAAACACCACTACACAAAATGCAGGTAAACAATCTATCAGATGCAGAGCTCAAAACACTGGTTATAAGGATGCTCAAGGAACTTAGTGAGGACCTCAGCAGCACAAAAAGGATCCAATCAGAAACGAAGGACACACTAATTGAACTAAGAACAATTTACAGGGAAACAACAATAAAGTGGATGAAGCTGAGAATCAAATCAATGATTTGAAACATAAGGAAGCAAAAAACAACCAATCAGAATAATAATAAGAAAAAAGAATCAAAATAAATGAGGGTAGCATAAACAGCCTCTGGGACAACTTCAAGTGTTCCAATATTCACATCATAGGGGTGCCAGAAGGAGAAGAGAAAGAGCAAGAAATTAGAAATCTATTTGAAAAAAAATGAATGAGAATGTCCCTAATTTGATGAAGGAAATAGACATGCAAGTTCAGGAGGCACAGAAAGTCCCAAACAAGGTGGAGGCAAAGTGGCCCATACCAAGACACATCGTAATTAAAATGCCAAAAGTTAAAGGTAAAGAGAGAATCTTAAAAGAAGCGAGAGAAAAGAACTTAGTTACCTACAGGAGAATCCCCATAAGACTATCAGCTAATTTCTTAAAAAAAACTTTGCAGGCTAGAAGGGATTGGCAGGACATATTCAAAGTCATGAAAAGTAGGGGCCTACAGCCAAGATTGCTCTTGGCAAAGAGAATAGTGATTGGGGTCCCAGGGCCTCTGGGAAGCAGAGGGCACACTGGCCTGAGTTGGTCCCCAGAAACCCATCCCCAGCAAAATCCTGTCTTCATCTGTGTGTCCTTGTCCACACTCACCCCCTGCTGCCGCCTCCTGGTCCAGAACAGGAGGTATTGGAGCACCAGCTCACAAATTTGCCCCAATCCTCAACCCTGATACCCAGGTGCATGGAAGGTCAGGGTGGGCTGTGCCCAGGTCTTTTAGGAGAAAACTGTCAGTAGGAAGACCAGACTCACACCGTCTCTGTGTTAAACTGCTTCATAACCAGGCCTGTCACCAACAGGACAGACACACAGGGGTTAGAGGTGGTGTGGTGCTGTCCACTGGACAGCAAGGGGTGCGCCTGGGGGGCTTGGACCCAAACAAAGGTGCTGTGGCAGAGTAGTGTGCCAGGAAAGGCCAGGCCTGGGACTCTACTGACCGGCTGACGCCCCTCCCCAGGCCCAGTGCCATGCTTTTCATGGTGGGAACCTGGCTGTACCAGGTGCAGGATGCTGGCCGGCCCCTGCACTTTCCCTGTTGGAACCTGAACTTGACTTACCTGTCAATCAGCTCCCCTTGGTCGGGCCTGCTGGGTCATGGCCACATGTTCCACATCCACCTTGAGCATCTAGTGTTCATGGGGGCAGAGCCAAAAGGTAAGGGGATTGCAATCTGGGATGATAGTCTGGGGTGGGCTCATGGGCTGGAGTTCCCTTAAGGGCAGCAGCATCTTTCCCGACTTTGGAAAGGCTCGGGGAAAGTCAGGCACGTTCCACCCCAGCTCCGGCGCGACAGCAAGGGCCAGCCCTGGGCTAGAGCCGGCTCCAGCTCTAATTCTACCACCGGTGCTAGGGCCGGAGCCAGCGTCGCTGTCACCGGCCCCTGCGGTGGGCTGAGTAGCTGACTCTGATGCCTGCGGTGAACTTCTTAGGGCGGGTGGGGCTGGTGTTCCTTCTGACACCGGCTGCCCCAGACCTGCATCCCCTGACCTGGAATCCATGATCTGGGCCCGAATCCCAGCTCCTTCGCTTAGTTACTGTGTGACCAGGCCAGCTTTCTTAACCCTCAAACCCCTGGTGTCTACACGAGGACAGGAGAGCTGGACGCTCGGAGCACCTGCCAGGGAGAGGGGCCGAGCAGATCAATGATGCGGGTGAGGCCCTGCTTGCCGGTGAGGGGGGCGGACTCGCTGAGGTGCTGCCTGATCCTGGGGCATCTCACCCATTTGCTCAGGAGATATCAACAGCCTGGGCATTTACCGGGCACCTTACGTGTACTTGTCCACAGGGGAGACAGACAACCAAAGCCTTTTGTCGTATCTGCGGCAAGGGAATGTGCATCTGAATGAGGAGCTGGACCAGAATGGTATCACCTTGGGAGGAAGGTGCCACTCAGGATGAGCAGGTGCTTGGAGGAAGTGAGGCTGGGCTGGTGCAGGTGCCACTGTCCCTTCCCAGCTAGCTTTGGGTCCCGTGTCATTCTCTGCTGGGCACCCTCAGTGGAAGGGGGAAAAAACTCTCAGGGACTCCCACAAAGCTCAGGTCACATGCTAAGCTTCATGAACTCCAGCTCTGTTCAGTGACTCTGTCTGGAACTGTGGGGGACTGTGACATTGGTTGCCAGGACTGGGTAACATTTCCTGTCCTCCCCAGTATCTGTTCAAGGAAGTGGTGCCCCACCACTGCCAGGGCTCCATCTGTTCCCAAGGGACCAACGGGGGCAATGAGCGCCTATACTCACCGTCTGTGCCACTGACTCCCACTTGAACAGTGTGGTCAATTGTGTCATTACTACCTTTCTTGGGGACCTGAGCATCATGGCCTAGGATGGGGCTAGGGTAGGGGAGCTCTGGATCAAGGTGGCTCGGGTATGCCATGGGACAGCCCAGGGAATCCCTCTCTGGAGTCATGGGAACTGCACATCTTTCTCTGCTCTCGAAATTGAAATCTGGGGTCTGACCTCTGCATAGTCGCAACGCCCTTCCTGCCAGGGCCACACTGACTTGACTCCCAGGCCCAGTGATAGGAGGCCCACTTCCTACTTGGCTCCTTCCTTGGCTTGAGCTAAAATTCTCCTTCCTGGGGGCGTTACTCATTGGGTCCCAGGTGTGCTCTCTCTGAGCTGTCTCATCCAGGACAGGAGGAGTCAACGAGCGGACAGAAGCCGCAGGAAGCAGTGTGCTCTAGTTCTCCCCTTTCAGCTGAGTTCTCCGGGACTTCTGCTTACGTGTCGTTGTATCTGGTCTGCAAAGCCCCTCACTTCACCATCTGAAGAAGACATGGGGACGAGTGTCCTGATGTGTAGGCCACTCTCCATCAGAGCTCCGGGTGGAGCAGGATCCCCTGTGTGACTGGCATTGCCCCTCAGTCAGCTGGGACCTCCTGGGAGGCAGCAGATTGGGGACAGGGCCTGATCTGGTTGGCGGGTCTCTGACTCTCCCTGGGACTTTAGGTCAGTGGTTCTGCTTCAGGAATCACTTTCACTAAATGTCAGACCCCAGGTTGAGCCAAATTGAAGATTTTCAAGTGTTTCTTTTGCATCAAGAGAACTTTGTCCTTCTGAAACCAACACTGGTCAAAACAGGTCTGTTGCGTAGAAATGGGAATGGAGGTCCCAGGTGACAACATGAGAGCCCCCTCCCCAGCCCCAAGAGATCTCTGGACTCAGGGGAACCAGTGAAGACCCTCATCTGGGCTGGTTGGATCTACTGGATACTGAAATAAAAGTGATTTGCCTTTTAAATGAAAGAGCACCTGTGGGGAAAGGGCCCTGGAGTAGAGAAAAGGGGGCCCCTCCCTCCCAGCCAGAGGCCCCTTTCTGAGAGCGGGGCCTTCCTCCTCCAGCCCAGCTCCTGGTGACGCAGAACCTGGAAGGTCTGTGTTGGATGTTACCAGGAGGCGGCCTGAAAGAACTGGGTGCAGAATGGACATGGGTTTGGAGACCAGAGACCACGTACCCTGGGATTGGTTCAAAGCTGGCTCTGGGGAAGTGACTGGAGTGGTTCTGGTGTCCTGGAGGAGAAGAGAAGGAGAAATTAAGAAAAGGTTACCAACGGTCCTAGGTGGGTCCATGTGGGGACCCTGGAGTGGGGTAGGGGTGGAAGGCCAAGGTTGAATGACTACAGAAGAAGGTCCGTGGGGGTCCCTGATAGCCAGGCTCATCATCACCCCACCCTGATGGCACAGGGTGCCGTCCTCCTCAGTGTCATCCTCGCTTACCTGCAGCTACTGGACACTGGGATGGATGATTATCAGGAGGTGAGCGGGACTCAAGGGGAGGGTGAGGGATCGGGATATTGTTTGGAAGCAGAAAGCCCCACACTGAGCCTTAGCTCACAATCCTGAGCAAACCTCAGCTTCGGTCTCTCTGTCTGTCATCAGAGAGGGTTGGACTGGAAGATCGCTGGCCAAGTGTCCCTTGTCCCTGCTTCTCTAGAACCCAGAGACTGGCCCAGGTCCACATCCTGTTGCTGGGTGCGCCCTTGGTTTTCACCCAAGGACAATTTTGATTCCCCAAGCCCCGCCCCCTGCCCCCCCAGGAGACATTTGGCCATGTCTAGAGACAAATTTCTGTATTTATTTGTTTATTTACTTATTATTATTATTTTTTATCCCTGTGACTATTTTGTAGCTACCAATTTGCAATTCTTAACCCCTTCCCCTTTTTCACTCAGCACCCCCACGCCCCGCCCCCGCAACCGTCGGCTGGTTTTCTGTTTCTGTGATAGACAGCTGTATTTAAAATCTCATTGGGCGTTCATTTCCCTGTAACCAGGAGAGGCTTGAAGAACATGCACGTTTGTGTAGGAAAACTGGTGACTCTGGTTCACGTGACTGACAGGAACGCAAGCTTTCTCCTCGGCCGCTCTTGGATCGTGAGAGATGGACAGAGTCCTGCGCACAGCGGAGATGTGTGCTGGCCAACACTGACCGCGACCCCGCACCCACGCCTTCTGCGGTTATGGCAAAACTTAGAGGGGGAAATATTTTGCCTTTATAGCAATGAAAAGAGTCACAGTATAGGCAGCATCGGAAGTTTTTAAGCAGACACACCAAGATAACTCAATAAAAAAATGGAAAAATGCATCAGTTCTTCACCCACATGTATTATAAACCCCCTTATGCGTGGGCACCAATCTTTCAGGCTCCTAGGTGCACGACGTGAGGGAAAAGTATTTTGCACAGTAATTATACAATTTGGCTTCGTTGTATTGAAGGTCATCTGTGATTCTAAGGTCATATTAGGTCAACTTTGTTAAAATCTGTCTTTCACTGAAGACCTCTCAGAGATATGCATTTGATAATTGTTTTGCGGGGGGCCGAGGAGGGATTGTGCACATCGAGCTAAAGGGGAACAAGATCGTAATGAGGCAAATAAAATCCAGGGACAAGCTATTAAACACACTGATATCAGAGTGTACCTTATCAAGGAGAGTGATAAAGATATAAAGATATGTAAAGGACTGTCAGACAAAAGTGAAAAACAGTGGTTTCAGATTTTCCTCTCTTATAAAATTGTATAATTTTCCTTGGTAATTAAGTGTACTTTTCCCCCATAGCAATAGTACAATTCAGAATGATTATTTTAGTAAAAACTTATTTGATATGACATATGTCATTTGAGAAAAATTATTCTAAAAAATCCACGTTGTCTCATTAGGTAAATGGGAGTTACCACATACTCCTGATCCATCATGGAAATACGTTTGGTAAAGCAGAAAAACAACAAAGGGAAAAGCTGGGAGGGATAAGAGAGAAGAAAGCTTAATAAAGTGAGTTCCTGAAATTGAATAGAGAAGTTAAGGTCAAAGAAATGGAAACGCCAGGAAAAAAATAGAAAGAGAAGGTTCTGCTCCCAAAGTCTGAAAATAATTACAATATCTGACTCTGTGCCTTTGATCTCGACAATCATGGGCACTACTTCAGTCTCAGGACAACTGTCCTCTCTGTCGTTTCCTTCACAAAGAACGCAGTCAGAGCCTGTGTTATGTCTCTGTTCCTGAGACTGTAGATGAAGGGGTTCAGCATGGGTGTGACCACGGCGTACATCACGGAGGCCACTGCACTTGACTGTGAGTTGTGTGTGCCAGCAGAGCTGAGGTACACGCCTAGGATAGTACAATAAAATAAGGAGACAACCAAGAGGTGAGACGCACAGGTAGAAAATGCTTTATACTTCCCCTGCGCTGATGGGATTGCATATATGGAGGACACGATCTTAGAGTAAGAGTAGAGGATCCCAGCAAAAGGACCACCACCAAGCAGGAGAGCTGAAAAATACATCACCATATTATTAAGAAAGGTGTCAGAACAGGTGAGTTGGATCATCTGATTGAGCTCACAGAAAAAATGAGGGATTTCCAAGGCTGTGAAGAAGGACAGCCTCAATGCCATTAAACTTTGTAACAAGGAATTCAGGATACATGTGACCCAGGACACCAGAACCAGCAGCCCACAGAGCCGGGGGTTCATGATGACCATGTAGCGCAGGGGGTGACAGATGGCCACATATCGGTCATAGGCCATCACGGTCAGGAGAAGTATGTCCAACACTCCAAAGAGTATGAAAAAATACATCTGGGTGATGCAGCCTGCATAGGTGATGGCTTTGCTCTGCGTCTGGATGTTCACCAGCATCTTGGGGACGGTGGTGGAGGTGAAACCGATGTCAACCAAGGACAGGTTGCAGAGGAAGAAGTACATGGGCGTGTGCAGGTGAGAGTCTGAGCTGACGGCCAGGACAATGAGCAGGTTTCCCAACACGGTGACCAGGTACATGCAGAGGAACAGCCCGAACAGGAGGGGCTGCAGCTCTGGTTTCTCTGAAAATCCCAGAAGAAGAAATTCTAAAATTTGTGTACCATTTCCTGGTTCCATATGGTGGAGGTGACTACTAGGAAAGAGGAAAACTGATGACTAAGCCACATTGGAAATGCTACAATTCATATTGTCAGTCAAAAAATTAATTTTAACATATTGTCTATAGAAATGGACCCCTTTCCAAAATCCCTCATGCCACCCATAGTATGGAACTTTGGTATCAATCATCTTTTCCCCAAAGGTATCACATATTCTACAGTTTTAATGAAAAATTTTTCACATGTTTCAGGACTGTAAATTGAATGCAGACCGTGTTTTCTGCGCTGTCCAGGTTGTGAGTATTGGGTACTGAAGAACAAAAGTCCCTATAAGTCAATGATGGAGGAAGAAGATAGAAGCGAATAACAAAAATATATAATATTTCAGATGGTGACAGGTGGTGTGAAGAAAAAACAAAGCGGGTATAAAGAAATGAATAGGGTATTTTATTTTTCATAGGTATTTAGGCAACTGCACTTGACTGTGAGCTGTGGGTACCAGCAGAGCTGAGGGACATGCCCAGGACCGTACACGAAAATAAGGAGACAACTGATAGGTGAGACACACGAGCGGATACAAGATGGTGTTTGTGCAGAGAACCCAAGTAAGAAAGGGAAGGGGATTATTCAAGTTATATGGGGAAGTGTGTGCCTGGCAGAGGCACACGCTAAGTGAAATCATTCAGACAGACACAGATAAATACCATATGATTTATCTCACCTGTAGAATCTAGAACAAAACAAAACAAATGAGCAACCAGAGCAAAACAAAAACAAACTGATAGTTACACAGAACAAACAGATGGTTGCCAGAGGGCAGGGGCGAGGGAATGGGGGAAAAAGGGGAAGGACATTATAAAGTAAGTAAGTTATGGGTATGTCGTGTAGGGCATAGAAACATAGTCATTAACAGCTTAATAACTTTGCTTGGCGATGGACGGCTACCAGACTCATGGTGGCGATCACATTGTAGGGTATATAAATCACGATGTTCTATACCTGAGATTAATATCATATTGTATGTGAACCTTATTTTGATAATGAATAAAGAATAAAATAAGAGCTGTAATTGTATAAAATCTGTTTAATAAAGAGAGAGATAGAGAGAAAGGAACAAAATGAAATAAATGGAGGAGGAGAAGAAAATGATCTAATAAGCTCAGGTTTGAGGAAGAAAAACCTTCCTTGGTTCTGGCAGCATTTGAACCCTAAACACATTCCCCCGACATCCAGGAAAAAGAGTAAGAGAACAAAATTAAGCTTGTCTAGAAGACAAAAGAGGTCATGCCTTTATGGCTCACTTTCCAAAGCAAAGGGATGAACCAACACTTGATGAAAGAAAACATGCTAAACGGAACACGAGTTGGTTGTTTTAAAAATCAAGCAGTAGAAGATTGTTTTCTCTATACCTGTGTGTTAATTGTTGGACCAGTTCATTTTTATGTGGTCCGATAGGGGATGAGGTTAGGTCCTTTCTTCCTATTCTTACCCAGCACCTTTTCTATTCCTTCTAGGCCTTTGAGTTTTGATCTCCTTTGTGACAAACCCAGTTGATGCACCCTGGCCCTGGTTCTGGTCTTCATCCAAGACCCAAAGCCTGCGCAGACCACACTTTCTGAATCCCGCCCCCGCCGTGACAACTCCCTCTGTTTATACCGAAGAGCGTTCTTTGTGTGATTCAGCCCAAGGACATTGTTCTAGACACACGTGGACGTCCTTGTTCTCTGCCCTGGCCCCGTCATGCCGCAAGAGCCAAAGGAGTGGGGTTTCACCGGCTCCGTGCATGTTTGGGATTTCCACAAAGGCTTGTGAATCGATGTGAACTCATACAGAACCAAAACGGAGAACAGGAAGATGAAGAAATAATGAGACCAGGTTCAAACGAGTAGTTTCAAAACCACCATAGTGAGCAAAATCGGATGGAAAATCAAAACTCACTGCAGGAAGACATAAAATAGCAATAATTTAATGATAACACGGTACACAGGTAAACACTCAGAGACCGAGCCATGGGAGAATGTAATGTGCAGCGTCACTGGAGTGTTCTGGCACCTCGCGGGGGCTGTTATTATTCGTTTAATGATTCCAGAATTAGGTGTCAGTATATATGAGCATTTACCATACGGCAAGGTCGTCATTCAATTTAATATTGATTATTCCACTTTAGATCTTTACATATTTTTTTCGTGTGCACACTGAGCCTGAGAGAAGGCACTGCGGTGCCTGCCTCACTAGCCGCTGCTGCTCGGTGCCGCCTGCCTCCTCTGCGCTGGGTCATTCAGTGGATGCGAACAGGCTCAAATCCACCCCGCCTTAGGGGTTCAGTGCAGACGCTCTCACTCACTGCGCTGCTCTCACTCCTAACGCTCTGCTCCTTCTCCCCAAACAGCGAAACTCCTCAGAAACTCCTGCCACTGTTTCGTGCATCTCACTCACTGTGCTGGGTCATCCCACTGGACTCCCAGTCCCGCCACCTGGTTGTCAGCTGGGGACCCGGAGGGCGGATTCACACAGACACATCTTTCTCAATGGATTAAAAAGTTAATTACAAATTAGTTATTTAACCAAGAAGATGGATACAATGATCTCTGACTGTGGGCTGGGACGATTAGAGTCGCAGAGACTCAGGTAAAAGTTCTCAGGTTCCAGCCTCTCTGACTCTTTCCTGACGTACCTACCGAGCTCTCAGACTCCCCTGGATGGGTTTTCTGACAGGCAGGTCTCCGTGTGCAAGGCAGAGTTGCTCCCTGGACGGTTAACAATGGAGACAGAAGCTCCGACCCACACGAGACAGCAGGAAGGACTGAGGCACCAGTTCCTGAGCCGGACTCGGCAACAAACGTGCTCTGTGTGGCAACGCAGAAGCTGAGGGATTGCACAGGGGAGATATGTGCCGTCTCTCTGGATCTGCTCATCAGGCACATTCCCTCGCGTTAGCTCAGCTCTAAGTGCGTGATTTCCCCCCGGGCCTCTGGAATTAACAAAGGAAATTTTCCTAATGGTTCTCTGATCCCAAGCGACCAGATTAGAAGTTAAGTTAGTTTTTCTTTCTCCTAGTCCTTGATCTTCCTGCTTTCCAGAGGTGTAACCTCGTCCACCTTATCCCAGCCGGCGTGAACATTTTTTCCCAACATCTGAGACTCAGAAAAGTGTCAGGACCAGGTCCCTTCGATCCTTAAAGCCCTGATC